>BQNB010030350.1:0-54947 GCA_026074375.1 Tanacetum coccineum
AATCAAATCCGTTGATGGTTGACAGTTTACCAAAAACTGTATGGTAAGTAACTCACCATATTCTTAGATGAAGAGTTATCTATCCCAGAGCAAACGGCTACTGGTAAAGGAACATCAAATCCGTTGATGGCTGGTAGTTTGCCAAAAACTACAAAGCCAACTTAGTTGGATTGTAGGTTTCAAGATGTTGCTGAGTAGCTGAAAAGATGTTGCTGATTTGCTGACAAGACAAAGATGCTGCTAAAGAAGGATAGAGTGTACAAGATTAAGAAATCATGAAGAATGTTTGGATACATCCTCTGTGCATTAAAAGAAGATTAAAGAACAATCAAGCTCTTAAAGGAATGAAGAAACATGAAGTTAAAGTAGTTTAACATTCATGTTTAAGGGAGGATTGTTAGGAATAATGTTCTCTTAACTTAGTACCGTTAGAACAAATAGTTAGTACCGACAGTTATACTTAGTACCGACAGTACAAAGTGTTAGTACTGCTGGTTAGTTAGTACCGTTAGTATAAAGCTAGTTAGTACCGATGACAAGATATTTAAAAGATATTTTTGAGATATTTGTCAGAAAAATATGTAAGCCTTTTAGGGTTATCCTTATGATATAAAAGGAACCCTAGGCATAGTTAGACACAAGAGTTCAATACAAGATCATACAGAATATACAATATCATAGTTAGCAATCTGTGACCTTCAAGAACACTTTAATAAAGTTGTTATTCAGATTGATTCATTGTTTTTCTTAGTACTTGTGTTAAGATTCCGCATTAACATATAGTATTCATAATCATTGTTTCTACATAGTCAGTTGTATTTATACTTCTTGACTATCATCCTTTATTGGTTGCAAAGATCCATTCAGCAAACAAAGGAACCACACTTTAGCCTTATCAATAACCTTAGCACTAGGATTGCTGGCAGCAAGATCCTCTAGAGTAGGATCCAGGACATCAACATCAACAGCGGCAAGGGGGAGTATAGTAAAATGGAAGCCTCTGAAGGGTTGGTCTGATATCATGATAGGGCTCCTCTTGAACCTCAACACCAGTCCACTCAGGAAAGTAGAGAAAATCGTAAATACCCATAACTGCACAAAAGAGAAATAAGGATCAGTAAAATGCACACAAAACAAAGATAGCAAAAACAGTTAAAACCTACCCCCATACCATTTCCATCGGCACCCCGGAGCACCAGATCATAAGCCCGACTCTTCCAAACATGACTCAACCCTGACAAGACTAACACCCCTTCAGGCATATCCCTCAGTTTCACTACATGTGCACTCAAACGACGCACATCAGCCATTCTATAAGAACCAGCAGCAGGCTTAGGGTCATCAATCACCGAATTAGGGTGCCTCCAGGTCATGTAATCAGGAATGGCCCTCCGATCGATCAGAAAGAAGCCACTCTTCCAATGCTTCATGCAAGAATGATTATCGTTAATGCAAACCGAGGACGAAGCACGACGCTTAGCAAAGGAAAACCAATCCTCTTGTTTGCAAAGAGTCTGGACGACTCGAAACAACGTCACCATCAACTTTATTTGCAAAGATCGACAAATCATCTTGAAAGTAATAACCTTGTTCAAACCCAAAGGACCCATCTGAGTGAAATGAACCTTGTAATGCTTGATAAGGGCAAGAAGGAAGGAGGAGAAAGGAATACGAACACCAAAAAAATCAAAAATACGGTGATACACACCAATAGCATCGTTCAAAAGTTCGAACATTACAAATTCTTCTGCAGGAAGCAGAGGGTGAGGGTCACGAGGAATCTTATACTTAAAGATCAACTCGTTTAAATCATCCTGGGTGAGTCGGGAGTGGTACAGATCCATATCTTTCTTAGCCATAAATTAAAAAATAAGAAGGGAAGAAAAAAGGTACCTAAGCAGGGGAAGAAGGAATCCAGAGCAAAGTAAACAGTGGCAGAAAGAGGAAAGATAGCTCCGAAAACAGTATGTGTATTTTACTACAGTAAGAGTAAAACAAAAAAGTAAAACGAAAGGCGGTATTTATAGAAGAAAGAGTGAAAAGACGTGATGGTTGGGTGGCAATTATGACACACCACACGTTAGAAAGAAAACATACGGCTACAAAACGGCCACGTCCACAAAGGCATGACATCCATGGCTAAGCATTTAAGTCTAGCACTGACAAGATAGCTTGACAGTACTAGACTAGGTGGACATGATGAGGTATAGTCTCCCTTAGAACTTCCGGAGAAGAATTGTAGCTTGAATACCCCTGCCAAACTAGCACAGGCCAAACCGGATAAGTACTCCGGAGAAGCTGGCATGTCGAAGGACATTTTAGGTCCAGAGTAACCGGAAGAACTCCGAAGAAGCTAGTGTGTCGAAGGACATGTCAGGTCTGGAGTCATTAGCCTTGTCCTAGCACAACGGTATCAAAGGACGGGGAGGGTCGTGGGTGAGGTGAGGAGTCTCTTAGCAACTTGAGGGAAGGATTCTAGCTTGAATACCGCCTGCTAAACTAGCACAGGCGAAACGGAGTCAAGTTATGCTGGAGAAGCTGGATGTCGCGAAGGACATTTGTTAGGTGCGGGTAGTAAACTCTAGAAAAGGGAACTGCCGGAGAAGCCTAGTGGTGGGGGAGGAGCATGTCTAGGTGTGTTAGTGATAGGTCGCGTTGTGCCTCTTCGGGTCTCGTCACAACGGTTAAACAAAGGACTCAAAGCGTTGGACTAAGGTACGAAATCCTTGGTCTAAGGGGACAAGTTGTGGCCAACACTGTCCTTGGAATGACACGTAGCCGACAATAGTACCAAGGAGAAGCCCCACGGTTATGTCTTGTAGTGAACCCCAAACAGTATAAAGATGGGAGCTTATTTCCCGAAGCCATAACATAACACCTACTCTGGTCCACATTTTATATATTCTCCATAATTCTCTCATATCACCATACTTACTCTTACGCCAGAGTTGGTCTCGGATTAACACCCCGGGGTGAGCTAACGGTGTTCTCTCTTATTTTCAGCTGAGATACATAAGAGTTCACTCCGAAGGAGCCGAGCTGACCCAGATATTCATCAACGCTGAGGTCTCTTTTACCAAGCTCAAGAAGCCCACGTAAATTTACCTCAACAAGACAATTAGCCCAAAAAAGGGTTTTAGAACCAATCTTTTGCTTTTTGAAGACCTATAAATATGTTGATTTTCTTATGTATTTTCATAAGCTCATTTTTTTCAATCATTTGATATCAAAGAGAGCTTTATCACCTTGCCAACAATGCCATTTCCTGCTCATCTCTTGCCTTCTATTTTTGGCATTCTTGGTATGCTCATCATGATGATCACTTCTAGTACTTGATATAACTTTTTTAGTAGTTTTACAAATCTTGATACTTATTTCATCACTCCATGTTTTAACTGGCAACATCATCTCGTTCTGTGTGTTCTTAGCGCCATTGTAAGATTTCATTAATTGGCTGTTAAGTTTTATCTTTATGTTCTTTTAGAGAAGTGCTAACATTTTTATCGATTTTAAGGCCAACTTTCTATAGAATCTACAAGAAGAAATCAACATAAGGGTTTCAATCAGTACCATACTCGGTGGCATTATTTAGTCACATGTTACTCTTGTACTATGGTTTTCTCAAGACCAAAAATGGCATGATGATCATTACTATTAACTTTGTCGGCTGCGTCATTGAAACGACCTACCTTGTTGCCTTTTTTATTTATGCCACTAGAGAGTCTCTGGTATGTCACATCTATCAACTAAAACTTGTTATTTATCATAATCACGTACTAAAAAGCCCGATTTTGTAACAACTTAAGGATAATAGGTTTATATTTATTTGTATACATAGATATCTACAATCAAGCTACTTGCTTTGTACAACATGCTAGCATTGGGGGTGATAATCGCTATAACAACTTATGCAATTGAGCATGGATCTAAACGTGCCGCTGTTGTCGGTTGGATTTGTGCTGTTTTTTCAGTTTGCGTGTTTGTTGCTCCTCTATGCATTATGGTAAATTATTTACTTTTTTACCTAATTAATCAAACTTTTAGTAACTTATATTGTTACCAATTTTAATATATGAGACGTAACATATTGTTTGTGTCTACGTAGAGACTAGTTTATTAAAACGAAGAGCGTAGAGTACATGCCTTTCTCTTTGTCATTCTTCCTCACGCTTTGTGCTGTTGTGTGGTTCTTTTACGGTCTATCGATCAAAGATTACTATGTAGCCGTAAGTTTTATTTTACATACTTTTATATATCTTCAGTTGGCTTTTGTATATATATTTGATTCTAATAATGTTTTTTTGTATATGTTAAAATAACTGATTTGATTAATTATCATAACTCATTATTACAATTTATAATCCTTTGAGGATCATTCTAGAACCCAAAAAACACAAGTGGGCCAAGCCTATCAATAAATATGAAAAGCCCAAAGGCTTATATAAACTACAGTCTAACACTCCCCCGCAATTTGAGCAGGAGATGGCCGAACACTCAAACTTTTACGAAATTCCTCAAAAAGAGCAAACGGTAGTCCTTTGGGGAAAATGTCAGCATACTGGTAACGAGATGGTACATGAAGAACACAAACCTAACCATGAGCGACCATATCACGGACAAAGTGTATATCAATCTTAATATGTTTGGTCCGCTGATGCTGAACAGGATTATCAGTCATATATATAGCACTAACATTGTCACAATAGACAAGGGTGACAAATAATAATGGTGTATGAAGCTCTCTGAAAAGATTACGAAGCCATGAAGTTTTGGCAACAACATTAGCAACACCTTTGTACTCAGCTTCAGCACTCGATCTAGAGAGGGTATGTTGTCGTTTGGCTGACCATGAGAGTAGATTATCTCCTAAGAAAACACAATAACCAGATGTAGACCTCCTGGTAGTAGGGAAACCGACCCAATCAGCATCGGTATATGCAATAAGAGAACATGTAATGGATGCATAAAGTTAGAGTTTAAAGTCCAATGTGCCACAAACATATCGAATAACTCTTTTAAGAGATGCCAAATAAGGCTCTTGAGGATCATGCATATAAAGGTAAACGTGTTGCACTGCATAAAAGATATCTGGATGAGTAAATGTAAGGTACTATAAACCACCTGCAAGACTGCGATAGAGAGTAGGATCAGAAATAGGATCCCCGTCAGAACCAAGTTTGGATTCCGTGTCAACCGGTGTTCGAGTTGGATTACAATTAGCTATATGAGCCCTGTCCAAAAGCTCCAAAGCATATTTCTTTTAAGATAGAAACATGCTTGTAGAGTCACGCGTAACAGAAATCCCCAAGAAGTAATTAAGCGCCCCAAATCAGTCATATCAAACTCCTTATGAAGAGAAGAGATAATACATTGAAGTAAATCCGTAGAAGATGCCGTCAGTACAATATCATCGACATAAATTAATAAATATGCAACCTTAGAACCATCTTGATATATGAACAAGGACGAGTCACAATGACTCGATGATAAACCAACCCTATATGCATAACCTACAAAATGTTGAAACTAGGCACGAGGTGCTTGTTTCAATCCATATAAAGATCTCTGTAATCAACACACATGATGGGGAAACCGAGCATCTATGAAACCTGGTGGCTGATACATATACACGATCTCATAAAGGTCGCCATTAAGAAATGCATTCTTAACATCAAGTTGATGAATAGGCCAATTTCGAGACAAGGCAAGACTGAGAACTGTACGAATGGTAGCCGGTTTAACAACAGGGCAAAAAGTATCATCACAATCAACACCAAAATGGTGACTACACCCATTAGCCACCAAACGAGCCTTATGCCTGCTTAATGAACCATCGGCATGATACTTATGTCGAAATAACCACATAGACCGAGCCACATTAACGTTTGGTGGTTTCAAAACAAGAACCCAAGTACTGTTTTTAATTAAAGCATTATATTTATGATACATAGCATCTCGCCAATTAGGATCTGATAACGCAACAGTGGGAGACTTAAGAATAGGATAAATATGAGAAGTATGACCATGGAAACGAGGGTTGGGCTTAACGGTGCCAACTTAGGCACGTGTGACCATATGGTGAGTCCGGGTGGGAGGATTAGGTATTGTGTGTGTAGTTGCTAAAGTAGGGGTCGTATAAGCAAAATTAGGTTGGGCCATAGATTGTGTAGTGGGTTGTGATGTGTTGTGGTGGGGTGGAGTGTCTGGATAGCCCGAGGGTGGTGTGACGCTATGCAGTGGGCTGGGTGTTGGGCTAGGAGTTGGGTTATATTAGACCATAAGAGTAATCGGTGCATGTGCAGTTGTAGGATGTTGGGTTGTATTATGAATGATATGTTGATGTATTCGAGATGGAGTAGGGTCGAGAAAAGTGTAAGATGTAGGTTTTAATGGAGTGATAGAACCATATGGAAATTGGAGTTCATCAAAGGTTACATGGTGAGAAATGATGATTTTATTAGTGGAGAGGTCAAGGCATCGATACCTACGATGATAAGCGGGGTATCCGAGGAAAATGCAAGGGTTAACACGAGGTGCAAGTTTATAAGGAGAATGAAGGTGTGGGTAACCAAAGGCGACCAAAGATACACAACCATGAGTAATCGGGTTGTTTGTTAAATAGTTTAGTGCAAGATATCTCATTTTGAATGGCAGATGAGGGTAGGAGATTGAGTAGGTAGCCAGCCATATGTAATGCCTCAACCCAAAAGGTAGGTGGAAGGTGAGCTTGGAAAAGAATGGTGCGGATGACATTATTAATAGTGCGGATAATTCAACTGAATACTATATCGACATGTGCTTATCTCGTTTAATGGTGGGAGTTGCATTACCTATTGGATAAAGTTGTACCAGCTGGGACCGCTCCGGGACCCAACAACAGCAACCATAACGACAATAACTATAACAAATGGTGATGGGATGCAGAGGGTGAGGACCCTCCGAGAAACAATATCCCCAGAATAAATTTCAACAAATGGGAGGAGCTCGTGGAAAAGCTATTATGATAAGTGACGAAATATCGTACTCAGTCTGTTAACTCCACAGACAGTTCATGATTGCAAGGATTTGCAATGGCAAAAGTAATAACTTAAGAATGAAATAAGGTCATTCCAAACGAGGCCTTAAGATTTCTGCGGTATGGCAAGACACTATTGTGCTTCCAAACCTTTTTAACGAATTCCGATAGTTCATACACATCTCATATCGGATTCTATTAAGCCCACTCATTTATAATTCATTACTTACATAAAGGAGCGTCCTAATTTATGTAAGTAAGAAACGATAAACTTATGGTTCGGGGATTTACAATTTATTTATTTAAATGAAGAGGCGTCCCAATCCTTTTAAATAAACAGATTATAAATCATCCTACTTAATAATTCCCGATGCAATACGCGTACCCACATAACTTTTAAAGTGATGGACGACATGACGATGCATGTGCTGTAATGAGTATGGGATGAGTGTCCCAAACTCGTCTTCGGAGACAGGGAGTAAAACTACCCAAAAATATCGACCTAGAGTTCAAGGTAGGTAATGAGTACCTTGGTTAGAGTAAACCAGGTAAAAGTCTCGATGAACCAGTCAACATAGCAATTATCATATAATTCCTCCTATTACAAGTCCCGCCTATACAAGACTTGTAATACTTAGATTTATACATAATCCCATGTAACCAAAAATTATAACGGTCTTCGTGTAATACAATATAGTATAAAGCTATGAAGAAAAATAATGTCCTTAGAGACCATTGTTTAACTTACAATGTCTGAGAACGAAATGAGACCATTGTGCAACTCACAATGTCTAAGAAGTAAAATGAGACCATTGTATAACTCACAATGTCTGAGGTATAATTGAGACCATTGTGCAACTCACAATGTCTTAAGAAATAAAATGAGACCATTGTATAACTCACAATGTCTGAGGTATAATTGAGACCATTGTGCAACTCACAATGTCTAAGAAGTAAAATGAGACCATTGTATAACTCACAATGTCTGAGGTATAATTGAGACCATTGTTTAACTTACAATGTCTGAGGTATAATTGAGACCATTGTGCAACTCACAATGTCTTAAGAAATGCTCTGGTATTTATATAAATAACTCTTATATAAATAAACGTGCGATGTACGCAAAAGATGTAAGCATATATATTACATATATGTATGTCACGTAAGCACTTAATGCAGCACGTAATGTAAGCACATAAGCAAGTAGCGTGTATGCACTTTGAAAATGTTTGATGTGATGCAATGTTTGTGAAAACGACTATAGTCTAGGGTAAAATATGCAACCTAGTTCTCTATAGCCAGTGCTCTGATACCAATCTGTAACACCCCCAAAAATACAACAACGCAGCGGAATACCACTTGGGGTGCTACTTCATAATACACAGCGCTAGATACAAGAGAACGACCTCTAAATGTGTCGTTTGTAAAACAATCTCGTTGATTTTCTGAAATCAAAATAATAGTTGTCCCATAATTGCATCACAATGAAAAGCTTGAAAGCGACACAACGAGATTTGATCATTTGTAGAAATCCAATTATGAAATCTTGTCAATTTAGACTCCAATGCACATCAGATAATCCAAGCATCTAATTCACCTGAGAAAAACATGCTTAAAAGTGTCAACATTAAAGTTGGTGAGTTCATAGGTTTCTGTAAATATAAACGTTAGTTCCAATAAATGTATCTGCCCACTGTATCATTACAGTGTCATATAAAAACGTTTAGTGACTACTGTCTCCCTACAGTATCATAAAATAATTGTGTGACCATTTAAATCCTTAAATGTCCTTCCAAAATGTATGTATGATTTTTAGAAATCAATTAGCTGTAAAATATGCAAGACCATTTCTATCCCCAAATAGTCCCAAAATGTACGTATCAAAGTTGGATCACAAATATCCAAAGTATGTATTGCCACTTTATTCAAGTGTGTATAAAACCATGATTACCATTACTCTAAGTTCATGAACTGTGACGTAGACTTGTATGTATGCCACTTTATTCAAGGCACAGTAAGAATATACCCATCGTAGGTGTTCCTTCCAAGAACACCCGGGCAAATATAAAAGAATATGTTCCCCCGTTACCGGTGTCCCCTCCAAGGACACCCGGGCATTTCCAAAAAAAATATGTACATGTGATTGTTGGCCCCGCAGGCGCCAATCCAATCGTAATCCGACATGGTATAACGTTCGTTCTCGGTGATAGCTAGTCACCCGAACGAGGATTGTCAATCCCAAATAGATCTATCTTATAACATTCGCGCTCACCCTCCAAGTGATTTACAGTTCATGCAACCTAAGCTAATCCATAATCATAAAAGTATAGTATGCCTTTACGTTCAAAAACTAAACCAAGTATTGTATCTCCTTGCGAGATATATAAAAGAGTATTTAAACCAAACAGGTAATCAACCATGTAAATGCATTTATAAACAAGCATGTTCTCACCCCAAAAATATATGTAAAAACCAGTAAAACATGGGGCTATAAACTCACCTTGATCGAAGACCACGATCAAATAATCCAAATAAATCACAACCGAATCTGCAACGATCTCGTCCACGACCTATAATTATGTCGCTCGATTATAACACGTAATAAATACGATCGACGATGCGTACATCGTTACCACGAAATCATACATATTTTTATATGCATACATACATACATACATACATGTGATGAGAAATCTACTTGCGCGTCTTTAAACCTTAACCCTTATTATATTATATGTATATATACTATTTTCCGTCCAATCATAACTTATTTCGAATATTTACAGAAAGTTACTATTTTTAGACCTTCTATTTTTAGAACCGAACAATGGTCTTAAAATAATTAATTGAAATAATATATTAACCGACTTTATTTTATCACTCAAAATCGTACTCGTAATGTATTAATATTAATTACAATATCCGTTGTCTTTTACGTTGACCTTTAGTTTTGACCCGCTATATCTCAATTTTAAAACTGATAAGCCTCGCGGCAAAGTAAAACGTCATTACGAACAACTTTCGTGTTTCGCCGGAAGGCCGAAATGGACTTGAAAGTGATCAAATCGTTTAATTAATAAATCTGCCATTTTTAATATATATTAAAAATAACCTATTTTTCTACTAAAGTGTATATTTCGATTTCGCTTCAGTTTCTTCGTTATTGGGAGTTAGAAGTCCCGTTTTATATCAAAACGTCCGTAAAAATATAATTTGTTATATTTTGTAAACCAAACTCCGACCTTTCAAAATCTCGAACCCCGAATCCCATATTCTAATTTCTGGTCAAAATGACCCATTACAAACATGCGCCAAGATCCGTTTTTAGCTCAAAAACTCATCTAATATCGCTTATATATTTATATCAATCCCGTTTTAATATTAATATCATATTATACTTAGACGCCGCAAGTTTCACTGGATTTCATCACATATAATTAATTCGATAAAATTAAACGAAATAATTTAAATACTTTTGTGGTGCAAAACCAAACGCACCCTTTTGTGTCTGATTATCAAACCAAACGAACCCTTGTGGGTCGTTTACCAAAACCAAACGTACCCGCTTTGTGCTTATTTCAAGTAAATCAAACGCACCCTTTTTCGGTGTCACCACAATCAAACGCACCCTTTTCGGCTGTTTGGCAGCCAACCCGACGCACCCCGGCTGTGATAATAACAAACGCACCCTATTGGGTGGCTGCCACCCAAACACTCCTTTTTGGGTGTTAACAGCCAAACCAAACGTACCCCTCTTTCGTTTATAACAAAACCAAACGGACCCGCTGATGCAAACAAAACACACCTTTCCCTCGGTTATTTATGACAACCAACCAAACACACACCCCTAACCATACATCCCTTTTTGATGCAAACCAAACCCGACACCCCTCGGCTGATATGAAAACCAAGCGCACCCTTGGTGTGGTAACGAAAACCAAACGCACCCTCGTGCGTTGACACAGCCAACCCGACGCACCCTCGATGGCTATGAACCCAAACCGAACGCACCCTTGGCCGTTACCCATAAACCCGACGCACCCCTTGGTTGTGTCATGAACCCAACATACCCGGTTGGTTCGTGATAGCCCAAAACGCACCCTACCTGTGGTTGTTACCACCAACCCGACGCACCTTTGGGGCTTAATAAAATAAGCAAACGCACCCTTGAGGGTGGCGGCTGAAGTGGTGTGCCGGTGGTGATGATGTGTGGCTGTGGTGGTAGTGGGAGTGGCTGTGGTGATGAGGCGCGTGACGGCGAGTGGTAGTGGGGATCGGGTAAATCGGGTGGTGAGGAGAACTTCGGAGCCCAGTCGGAGAACTCGCCGGAAAAGTTTTCCGGCGGCGGTTGGCCGGAGATGGTGGCTGCCGGTGGAGAGAGTGGGAGAGAATGAGTGTGAATCATTTTTTTATATAAATGATAAAAATGTATTTAATTTTTATTTATATACTAAACTTTTTAAAACAAGTAGCAAGTTCTAGATAGTCTAGGGGTGATGTGTAAATATTACCATAGGGACCTAAAGTGTAACTTTTGTAATTTATTGGTTCGGGACCCGTTTAGGCTAGTTAACGGTCGATTCAAGTCACGAAACTTGCGTCATTGTTTTTCTAATCATTTTTCCAACAAAAACGAGTATTTATTTGATAGTATTTCATAAATATTTTCATAACATTCATAAACATATTCGTTATTTATTTAGTGAACCGGTTATGTCTCGTCCGAAAGTAAAACTAGAAATAACATTTTTAACCCGTATGTTCGCGTTATCAACAAACGTTTTCGAATAAAATGATGACTAATTTATTAAATATTTTTATTTAATAAAAATGATAATTAAATGTAATTAAATTATTTTCCCGTTTCTAAATCTTGCGAGGGCATTTCAGTCACTTTCTGACTGTTTTCGGGTCTCGGTCAAAACTGAAAAGTTGTCAAGAATGTCGTTTTACATCAAATTACTTTTGAGTCCGAATAATGAAAACGTGATTTAGTTGTTCGTTTTCGATACGTCAGCTTATAAATAACATATATCTTTTTCGCTTTCGAGCCAAAATAAGATAAAAATAACTTCCACTTGAGAAATATAATAATAAATATGATTTATTATTAGAAATATGTTCCGAAAATTTTACCGGTTACGCGGTAATCACTTTTATTAAACAATAAAACGTCAAAAGTCAGAAAGTCAATTCGGACCCAAAAAGTCAAATGGTAAAATAGTCATTTGAAATTCCGAAAATTCTCAGTTGTTACACTTACACAGATCATCACAAGTGTGACAAAGCAACAAGATTAGGAGAAACAATCTAAGGAGTAGTACATAATTAAATAAATACATCTTTTTATCATAAAGTTATCACCAGTAGTTTAGGTTATAATTAATTTAATTAGACAAACAAACCAACCTTTCAAACCCATGATATTTACCTGCTTTCATAAAATATAAAAATACAAAAATAATATTCTCTCAACCCCATTGACCTCTGTTAGATCGTGATCGAGCCTTCCCAACCTATTCCCCTATAGAACGATGACAACCCCTGAGTCTTGCCTATACTACACTGCAACGATTAGGTACACTGCCTAGGGGGTTGTAAAACTTCGTGTAGAAGTCTTTACGGCAACCACACATCAATACTAGCACCTCACATAAGTGTTTGAGATTCTCTCTTTCTCTTGGGTGTATAATAAATTATAACAACTATAGGAAACGGAAAACTAACACTTATTACCTGTCATAGCATATAAATTATTATAGGCTTGGTAAATGATCAAACATCCACCGTTAGGCGCAAGCATTAATCATTACTATCAAAGAGGTATTTTAAAGGGTTGTGGGGTGTAGATGTAAGATAACATAAATGGAAGCGAAAATGCAAAGGATACATGTGGGGGTGACTTTTTGGTGAATTTGGGGTGAAAGGGTTAGATAATTATTTATACGAACACACGCTAGTTGGGTTGCTAAGCCAAAGACTCGGACAAAGATATACAAACTCTACACAACTCTACATCAATCTCTTTTTTTAATAACATAATACATCACTTGGAGCTTATGGATGTACCCCTACACTTGAGTTTTAGAACTCATAATTACAATCTAACTAATGACCCGAATTGAGGTGGATCAACATAACATGGAGATCATTTGACAAACATATAGGGGTATTGACTTAACTTTTCTTCCCCATTCTTCCATGAAATAAATACTACCATAAATCCCAATTGTCCCAAAATTGTATTTACAAGGATAAGGACTTAGCAACCGTGTACTCAATAATTAACTTGGGTTAAAACAATAATGTACTAAAAGCGAGTACATACAAGGTAGGCTAAGGAGATTTGAGTGTAACAATTGGTTCAAGGGTTAACAATGCTCTTCATTAATAGTACGGCTTAACCAGAAAATTACAAGAACCGTAAAAAAGGATAGGCTCGAAGGGGTGCACTAGGGATATCTTGCACTAAAAATAAGTGTGTGGCAAGGGTATGAGATAGTTATATGATCGAGGTTTAGAATTTAATATACTACTGGTACACTCATATAATTTAATATTGATACCAATGCTCCAGAAAAGGTGACGAAACCACATATACACATCCATAACGATCGAATAGATATACATGATTGCTCACTCCTTAACTTAAGAAAGCTAAAGGTAAAAATTATCTTAGGTATCAAAAATGGTTACCCGAATTCCTATAGATCTAAAGGCGAACCTCACATTTTTGGGGTGGAATTCTAAGGGTTTTTTTGTGCTAGTCATATAAATTCTTATCCATGAGACGCTATTAATACTCAGTTTTCGTCGGTTTGTTTTATAAATTTTTTTAAATTTTGGTTAAAATTACCTTTTATGTTATGTTTCGATATGTTACCCATCATTTTAAGGACAAAGCAAATGGTAATTGGAGGAATAGTTTCTAAGGCCTATTTTCCCCCACACTTAAGTTGAACATTCTCCCTAATGTTCTTTAGAAGTACCGTATAAACGAATAAATAGAAAAGAAAACAAGTAAAAGAAACTAGTACTCCTCTGGTTTGCTCAGTAATGGAGAAGAAACATGCGATAACTGGTTAAATCGTCCTCTAAGAATCATCCAATGAAACTTATTAAGAACTTTCAAGCTTCTTCTCATTAAATATAACCTGTAAATCAAAGACAAGATGCAACTATACCAAGCGTAAAATCCACGGGTGAGTGATAAATACAACCTCATTAACTAAGTTTAGACTTTATGAAAGCAATAAAGATAGGATGAAAATACTAATGCAGTCATGGTTTTCTGCATGTTTCAGAAAAATTACAAATTTCAAAAATTATAACAAAATTATTTTTCAAAAATTCAAGAAAATATGAAATTTACAGTGTCTGGGCTGGCGACGCCGTCAGGAGAAATCCTGACACCGTCTCCAAACACTGTAAAGAAAATTATCTTAGTTTTCTGGAAAAAAATCTGCACAAGTATCCTATTAGTTATTTCCTGTAAATTTTACTGCATAAACCACAAAATTGATTAGTATAATCATATGACTCAAAACAAACACACAACACACAAGACACACATAACATGCAAGAAAATAATAGATTGGATTGCCTCCCAAAAAGTGCTTATTTTTGTTCGAGTCACGAGCCTGACTCTACGCTTATTTGATGCGCAAAAGGTGGGTCTCCCCTACACTTAAGGTCAAGTTAGGATGATAGTAGCGATACACACTATTTCGATAGAGGTATTCACGTGGGGTGAAGGCGATGTGTAAATGGTCAAGGGTTCTACTACCTTCATCCTAACGCTACCCGAATCCTTTGGTTTTATGGGTGGATTTGAATTTGGAGAAAAATTATGACAAATAATCGGGGTCATGTCATTCTCATAGAGATTACGCTATAATGATTCTGTATCCATTCCAGTTCCCATCATCTTTATCTCGACTTCATATTTTCTTTAAATGAATGAAGTATTGGCATTTTGAGGATGGAATTTAGGTGTTGGTGAGGGGTTCTATAAATAGTGGGTTTAATATTAGAAATCATCGAGACCTTATGCACCATGATATGCTTGAGTGTTTCAGGGGTTACGGTAAGGGGTTAAATAACCCCAAAATAATGTCTAAAATGACACCTCATCAATACCATCACCTGTTTCTCTTCCATCTACATTCCTTGTTTCAGTTACTGGAACTTAAGAATGGGATGAAGCTTGGCTTGTAGGTTAAGTGAGAGTTGTTTTTATGGACTAATTCTTGTTGTTTGTACTATTTTCCTTATCCATCTAGTATGGGATGAACTTTAACTATTAACACCAACACCTACACCACCAGGTTGCCCACCAGCAACGGAGAAACCTATAACAACACCAACACCTAAACCATGTTGACCAACAACAGGTTATGCTTGTTGTCCTTGCCTACTGGCTTCTGCATTGTTTCCACCTACATTACTAAAAAAACTTGTAAATTATTCCATGATATTTAAATGAAACAAACACTTGAAACTTGAACTTCAAATAAGTACATGTTGTTGACTTTCGAACCTTCTCCTTTGCAGGTTGCCTTATTGTGTCCAATGTTTCCACATGATTGACAAGTAATGATTCTTCCTCTCTTGCTTAGTTTACCATCTTTCACAAATGGTTCATTCTCACGTTTGGATGTTTTTCTTCTTTTCTTTGGTATGCTTACCTAGATATGATGCTTTAGTGGCAAAAGTGTTGTAGGACATGTGGACTTGTCCTAATAATTAGTTTCATCAATTGGTTCTACCTGGTAAGAGTATGCTTCCCTCTATGTAGCCAACCAATAACAAGGACTTACCCAAGCTTCTGGGGGTGGTGCCTCCCGGTCATTCATAACTATATTCCTACAAGCATCAACAACATGCTTACAAGGAATCCCTGTCAATTCCTATTTTCTACATGAACATGTCCTAGCCATTACATCCACAACATACTGATCACCCATTGACCCTGAGACTTAATACTTAATTCCTCCATTCCATTTCACTTTCATCGAATGAGCCTCTTACTTAATGGATTCCATGATTCTAGTTGCAGTAGGGGTCAAAGGACAAGCACATTTGTCAATAACACTTTGTACATTCACTATTCTCTTCATGCAACACTCCTTAATGTACTCTAATAGTGTAATGACTGGCTTGTCCCTTGCTCCCCCTATTTTACCATTAAAGACTTCACATATGTTGTTTGAGCAATAAATTTGTTTTGGCTCTACCTACAAGTTATAAATATGAAATCATTAAATGTTATGCATATGTATCAACTATACCATGGAATTAAGTAAATGACACTCTTCGTCCTTGAATTTAAGGTGTTACCTGAAAAATGAGATCTTGCCCAATGTTCTTGTGGTATCTTGTTCAACCATTCATGTGCCTTAGGAATCATATTCTTAAGCTCCAACACACACTTTTTAAACTCCTTAAAAGTTGTAGCAGATGCAGATCTCCACAACAAATACTTGTAGGCTTGTCCACACTGTTATTCCCTTTATACTAGTTTACGAATAACTAAAAAGTTATCATAAACTAGCCCATGGTTTAGTAATGTAATGAAAAGGTTTCTTTAAAAGATAAAGACAATAAATAACAAACAAAGCTTTTTCAACGCTTAACTCTTTATATATTTATTAAAGAATTATACCCGGATGTATGCAGAACTACAATCGAGATTTGAATGACAAAGTATGGTGTGATTTCCTCTCTAATAACTTAACTAAACAAAAGTGTTACTTATCTCTAAAATCTAACCTATTCAGGCCTAAGGGATTTAGGTGTTTAGAGGAGTAGAGAGTGTTTGTGAATGATAAAAATTTAGTGCACAAACTTACTTTACTCCATTACATCGTGTTTTATTTATAGAGCTAGGGTTTGGTTGTAAACGTTAGGTGCAATGTGCAAGTCCCCAGGTTGATTCACTAGTACATTTATACTTCTGTCTTTATTGCATACACCTATTCTAGGTAAGGGGACATTACACTTTCTAAATTCAATGATGACACTAACATTGTCTTTACAACTAAATAAGGAAAGTTTGACCCTTAAGTGATAAGTACTTGATCTTATCCTTTCAAACTTATCCCGCTATTCTTTAGTCCTTCATGTCTTCAGGTTCTTTCATTTGTTAAGGAAATCGTATGGGGTTCAGTGAGTCTATTTCCACAACTCACTGAACCTATTACCTCCTTTTTTGGCTTAGGGACTTCATTTACTGAGTACCGCCTCACTAAATAATTGAGTCTTTCTTTGTAGACTCAGGTTGAACTCTTGAAGGTAACTCACTGAATGACTGTTCATTTAGTGACTTAAACATGTTTAAGGTTATTTAACACTTAGGATATTTTATATTCAAATCCTAATGTAAGGATCATTGGGCACTGAATTGGCCCAACAATCTCCCCTTGTATGGATAAAAATATAGCCTAAGTGTTTGTTCAGTGTAAGTGAATAAATAAAATTTCTTCTTACATTGAAACTAGAAAGCTTAGTAAGTGATATTGATAACATAAATTACTTCATTCATACTAAGGTTACACATGACGTAACAGTCTATTACAAAAGTTAAAGATTAAAGTACTTATAGAGAATATCCCAATGCTTCCAACTTTACCCTTTTTGATTGAAATTACTTTTCTTTGTCAGGATGTTCATTTATCATTTTGCTCATCAACCTACTAAATCTTAGATTTTCAAGAGTCTTAATATTTGCAACCATGACCTTGAATCCTAACAAAGACTCGGTCTCCACTTTATGAGTGTCATTACCCTTTGAAAAGATTCATCACCAAAGGAATCAATGAAGAAGATCCCATGCTCAGGTTCCTCTATAACCATGTTGTTAACAAAAGGAACGCCTTCAAGAAGAAATCTATTACACTTAAGTCCAACAATGCGAACTTCATACTATAGTTCAACTCTTTTTCTTTTCCTTCTTGAGGGAAGTGAGGGGTCTTGTTCAACAAGAGGTTGTGTTTCATTTATTTCCAAGGATTTACTAACCTTCTTCAGTCTTTCATATTTCTCGTGGAGAGAATTAAGTAGATCACCAACACGTTTGTTTTTCTTTAATGGTAAGATAACAGCCAACTCATCTCATTCACTTTTAGAGAATTTACCGAACATGAATGGCTCATGATGTTCAAATTTAGTCAAGTCATTGTTCCTATATACGGTTATACCTACTGGTTTGGAGTTGGGTCTGATCTTGATATCAATGATTGGTTCAGGATTCCTTTTGTTGGTAGTGATCCACACATACTCATCAAATCTCTTCTTCTTGAGCTCTTTACTTTCTTTTATTTCTTTAGGTGTACTCGTTGAATAACTTTGAGTTCAACTTCTTGTTTCTTCAAAAACTCTTGTCCAGCTTTAGCACTATTGAGAGCCTTGGGATCATCACCAGCTTATTCAACAACTTTAGATATAACCTGAATGAGTGCATCCTTGCTAAGCTTCATCAATCTAGCTTCTTGAGTAACCTTTTCCATCTTCTCTATTTTTTCCATATGGACCTAAATTTCCTTATCAGTAAGATGAAATATTTTTCCATCTTTCTCAAAAAGGGACTAGAACTAGGACATCAGGATTCGGACGAACTTCTCTTGAGGCTTATACCAGTTTGGGAGGTGAGTTGTTAGTTTCTCTAGCTATGCCTTTACCTCTATCAGCTCTTAAAGTAGGAATTGGAACATTAATGATTGGATCAGTGAGCTGAGGCCTTAAGGATGATTCAGGAGGAGTTATTATTGTGACAATCATTGTTAGTGGAGAGATTGTTGTTATTGGTATGGCCTAAGTGGCCTGAGATTCTTGTTTAGGTGCAACATCATCTTTGGTTATCTCAGGTTCTTCAACAGACTCAGGCTGTAATGGTCCTTTTTTAGTGACCATAAGCTCTAGCTCTCTGTAGGATCGTTTAAATCATAACACGGGTGATGATTCTTGTGGTTAAGCTAGTTTCTAGAGAGAGAAACACATAGAGAGAGATTTATAGAGAGAGAAAGTGTATGTGTTAAAATGTAAAATGATTATTACTAGCTTACCTCTTCCAAAGTTGGGAGAGGTATTTATAGTTCTTACAATATACCGGGTATTTGTACCCGGCTTAATACTGAAAGTCATACGTTTAACTATTAAACTACGAGCTATAATGAACAGTAAATTACACGGGGTGACCGAGTCTTTTTCTAATATCTAACAATCTCCCCCTAAGGGAGGTCACCCCTGAAAATACTAAACTTAAGCTCTTCAATCTTCAGATTGATCTTATGTATAGCTCGTAGACGTTTGATTACACTTATCCATATCTTATGAATTTGAAGCGGTGAACTTTAGACTTTTAGGCTTTAGCTTGACTTGTATGTGATCTTTGAGCTTCTTTGAGATCATCATCCAATAATAATCTCTAATCATCATCATGTGATCTTTTGCCATCTTGTGAACTTGTGTCATTCTGAATGATATGCTCACACTTTTCTTGATCTTGAAAGCTTGAATATTCAGAGTTGTGGAAGCTTTAAAAATAGATACTTGAGCTTTCATGATATCTTCGAATGTGTCATTTGAGAATGAGTATGCGGTTACGAACTTGATTTTGTTGGAACATGGTATCTCCATCTCCATCTTTAAATGTTCCTGTAATAAAACAGTTAGCAATAAAGAGAAAATTGATTTGTAAAAACAATCGATGCGATACTTTGCAAAATAGTTTTGTAACACATCGAAAGTTTTATTTGTTTTCCAAAGTCCATTAACCGTCAATTCGTATACTAGAACAAGTTTGATTCATGTAGAATCACACCGTTGTTGTTTTCCAGTTTTCACAAGTTTGATCCATTAAGGATCACACAAGTCGCCTACCATGAACTTGTTTGAAGTTGGCTCAAGCAGGATTTCCATCTTCACTGTAAATACTTACGTATCACTCGGATGTTCTAGGGCCCCATAAATATCACCAAGGTTTATGCGTAGGACTCTTAAGATAACCTTGTTTCCACAGTGTGTGAAAGACAAGATAAATGAAAATGTGTCCTAACGAGATTAATTGATGATCTCTTGGCTCTAGACTCAAAAGTGCGTATTGATTTTAGTGATCGGAGGCTGGAGCTGACTGCCACCTTTTCAATACCGACTTACTCGGAGTGAGTGAGACAGTAGATTGCATGTTTAGTCTCTGTGACAAATGAGACAAGTTTCTTTCAAGAGAAACTCGAATGGCTGGGAAGGGTTGTGCATTGCATCCATGGGGTCATGGTGCGTTTCATGTTAGCAATCAACTTGTGATTCTGACAGCATATGTATTGACCCGGTTTCTGCCTAAGTGTATGGAGGGCATCTTTCTTTACACCCTTTATCCGTACAATTCTTTTTCATTCTTCAACCCCTTCAGTGCTTACCGAGATTTCATGACTTGTACATTGTTGGGTTATTCGATACTAGCACCATCTTCAGGTCACACTATTCCCTTATTTTCTCAATTACTCTTTTTATCATACCTAAGGACTTCTACACTAACTAGTGGGTTATCCCTGGGTAGATCCCTCCGGTTCTGGCGGGATCGTGGGAGCGAGTACCTAACCTTACCATCCTTATAACTTCGAAAACAGTAAATACATGGTCTGTCTTTTGGTACGTTTTCTGCATAAAATCACTGTTGAAACTCAATTAGGTAATTATGATTTAACTTATTAAAGTGTTTAGTACCCGATTGTTTTTGCTCCCCCCCCCGTTTTTAGAATGGATCCCCCTCAACATGTGCTTCGGTATTCGAACTGTTTAGCACATGTTGGTGGTAACACTTGGGAATATGGATCTCATTACTATTTTAATCACATTTTCTCCCCTTATCAAAAAATTTCAATCATTTTGACATTTTGGGATATCAATTGATTTAAATTATGTTTTAAAAAAAATTGGGAGAAAAGTGTGCCGATTATTCACAAGCCATGTTGGAACTTATTAATGCTCCCCCCCCCCCCCATATCGTTGAGGGATATATAAGATAGTGTTGAGTATGTTATTTGAAAGATTTTGAATTTTCTAAGAAATTCTTAAAAATTTATACTCAAGCACTATTTATATTAGTCTATATTTAATTCTACATTACACATTTATATATTCACAAGATTATGTATGAGACAGGACCTGAATATGTTCAATCCAAAAATGACATAGTCATTTTGTCCATGTTAGCAATCTACAGTCTGTCTCGATACACTCTGCTTGGAGGTTGTCTTAGCTTCCCCTTGAACCAGCAATCCTTTCCTGAGAAGATTTAAAGCCTTCTTGCAATTCGCATTAAGAAGACTTGAAGTATGACGCCCAAATCTTCGAAGTACACAATTAATTCGAAACCGCAACACCAAAGACAGTTAAGTCCCGGATGTCTAATTTCTCCTAACATGATAGTGATGATATAAATTGAAACACCAAAGCCAACTAAGTCCCAGATGTCTCAATTATTCCCTCTCAGTAGACGAACTGATAACACCTAAGACAACTAAGTCCCAAATGTACACTTTTCTTTCTAGAGGAATTATCATACTTATCATACCAATATGTACCTCTTTGATCAAATATTTCTACTCCTTTAAAAACACGCTTGGTGATTGACTGTTAAAGGAAGCATTAATTGAATCAGTAACCAATCTTCTCACGCTCTAATCAATCTTCTGACAACACATTTCCCTGGTATCTCAACTGATGCATACCATAAATGACAAGATATCTCTTCTCCTATGTGGTTGGAATAGCGCACCGGAAAGTAACACGATAAAACACTGATTTTCTCTGCGGATAAGACATTTGTCTTCCCGGAATGGCCTACAATTAAATAAGGCTATGGATTCTATCACGTGTAGTTGTTGTACCTTTCAGTGTATTTACTCCTTCCCCTTGATGTTTTCGATACCTCAGAATCAGAAAAATCTTATATGCACACATGCTTGAGATCGTGTTCGCAGAATTAATAAACTTAAATCTATCCCGTGAGAATCAGTTTCAAGGCTTTTTAAACTACGAAAGAATTTCCAAACATTCCTAAGTCTTTTTACAAACTATGACGCGTTGGCAATATTAGTCGTATGTAGTTTAAAGCCTGAATTCACTAAGTCTTCAATTGCAAATAAGTCCCTAAAGTTTGAAGCAAATGACATCTAAGGCACATGTAGTTAATATGAATTAACTCCCTTTAAATTGTTATCTGTCATTATCAAAAACTTCAACTGTTTAATCCTTGACTTATTTTGAAAGACCGTTTAAAAGATTATTTGACACTTTCTCCCCCTCAAATAATGACCCGTTTTCTATTTAAAGAGTTGTAGTCATTGTTTGAGTGGTCGAATTATCTTTGAAAATCTTTTTGTAATTACTAAAAATATTGATTTATTGGAAGACAACTTTTTCCCAATTGAAATAAGATTTCTCTTATTTTGACAAATAAATGCACTGAAACGTACACTTATTCTTATGATGCATGGATATGAAATAATCCATGCCCGGGCAAAATTAATTACCCGTTGTCAGGAACAACTGTCTTTTCGACGACATGCGTTCCTCAGATTGAAAAGCAGGTTGCAGTCAGAAATAACAGCAAGCTATTGTCATGAGTTCAAAACTTTGAATGTTTTGTTAGAGTAGCTCAAGACTGAAAAGACTTCTCTTTTCGTTACTAAGGAAAAATGCACTGAGACGTGTATATTCCTTTAGGATGAGGCCCGGGTTATGTACAGAAATGTACATAAGCCATTTCTTCATCATCTGCTTCCCACTCATGAATGTTCACTTTTCCTCATCAGGAACCCCTGGCTTAGAGCCAGTTCCTTTACTTGAGGCTCCAGAGACGACTATGGACTCATCAGGAATCCTGGTATATTTCCAGTTCCTTCATTTGAGCCTCCAGTTCCAGGCTGTCTCTTGCTCGTTTTCTTGCTTTCCTTGAGAGCCTTCATTATGTCAGCAGCTGTTTCATACACATTAAGAGACCAAGTTTAACCGTGTTGATCATATTAGATTCACTATTCTCCCCTTCAAAAATTGCATATGTGATTGCCATTTTTGATCAAGTGAATTAGAATACCAGCTGATGTACGTTGATCCACTTAACAACTGAACGAGCAAGGAAAAATATGAAACTTGTTGATGAGAATGATCAAGAACAAGAAGATTTCTCTTCTTTTGAAGATAAAGCGTACTATAGCATACACCTTTCTTATCTTTAAGGAACGGGGCCTGAAGAGATGCTAGCAGACGCCTTTGTGACATTTGACAAACGAGGTTTGAACTGATTTGTTCAAACGTCATTAAGCTTTGAAGAACGAGGCTTGAACTGATTTGTCCAAACGTCTTTTGACAATGAAGACTGAGGCTTGAACTGCTGTGTTCAAACATCATTTGATGAATAACGAGGCTTGAACTGTTTTGTCCAACCGTCATTTGAAGCATGTTCATCAGATTTGAATTCCTTGAACTCCTGACGTATGAGATATCAGTCTTTTTGGTAACCAAACTCTGAGTCTTTCCTTTAAAGGATTGACAGATGTACCTGCACTTGAGTTAGAAGTACCTGCACTAACATAAAGAGTTTGATTGCATTCATATGGGTTAGTGATATCATCATTTGAACCATTTGGAGGTTCACTGTCAACTTTGGTTGTGCTATCGGTGAACATCTTTCCAGTAGGTATCCACCTAAGACTAACAGTCTTAAAAATTCTACCCGTTGGTTTCCACCTAAGACAAGATCTAGGAGTGTGTGGTTTCTCATGTACAGCGGAAGACTTATTGAGAGAAAACCTTTGTCCTATACCATTCTGCCTACCAGGTTTATGAGTGTGGTTCTTTGGTTCAACGGGATTGTTGTTTCTGATCTTGGGGGACTGAACTTTAGCACGAGAATTCACCTTATTCAGGATCTTTGTTATACAATCATCATGATTTGTATTAAAGATATATTTATGACAAATCGAACAAACAAATTGTTTGGAGTCCAAGAAGAAACTAGAATTCCTAGAGTGATCTACTAGAGGCTCACCATTTGACATTCCACCACTACACTTAGATACAGGAGAACTCCTATATATGTTTCTAAGTTTTGGTGTACAAGCATTAGGAGTGCAGTGTGCTCTAGTAGAGGCCATATCCCTATGATTAGGAATCCTGGTTTTGTCTTGTGTCATTTTCCTAGCATCCTCTAGAAAGTACGCATGAACCATATCATTAGAACCATACGATTCTTTATGACTATTCCTAGAGTAGTTAGGTGCATTCACCTGATGAGGTTTTGCAGCAGCAGATTCTCTAACTTTAGGCAAATAATGAGGAGTGACTGTTTTTGACAAATCATTTTTCTCATCAACTTGGGAGGCAAACCGTGGTCTTGAAATTCTAGGTCGTTCAGACGTAAACGCATTCGGTTGTCTAACAACTAAATGGTTTCTAGATGGTTCTAAAGACGGTTTTCCTAAGATTGATGCTTTGGCAAACTTAGTATCCACGCTATTTCCTTTTATCTTTCTAAGTTCATTTTTTAATGCCGCATTTGCAAAAACCTTTTCCTGAAGCTGAGCTTTTAAATCAGCATTTTCGACAAACTTTTGATTAATTTGAGAAATTAAAGATTCACTGTTGTCTTTATTCTGAACTTTCGTCTTTTTAATTGAATCAAAAAGTTCTTTGTAAGTCTGTTTCAAATGCTCATTTTCTTTATGTAGTTGCTCATTTGCTGCAAGTAATTTAGCCACACTGTGTTCTAATTCGATGTTAATCGTTTCAATCACATCGATATCATTTTTAACTTTGGCTTCATTACTTGCTTCCTTCACACTTTTAATTTGTTTCTTCAAGTCACAAATTAGTGTGATATTGGCCTGTAGCTGAGCTTTCAAATCATTTATCACAAAAAATTCACGAAATTCAGGAAGGTCCTGATTCATACATGGTTTGTTACTATGAAAACTTTCTTCCTTTTGTTGTATTGAAATTTCAAGTGAAATACAATGTTTTTCAAGTTGTAAAAATCGTTTTGAAAGTTCATTGTAAACTTCCATACAAACCATATCTTTCGTTTTGAGAAGCTCATCATTAAGCAAAGCATGCTGGTCAATCTCTCCTCCCCTATGACACATATTTGTAGAATCGGGAGTGGTATTGCTATCAACCTTTTCTAACAGATATGTGTCATAAATGGTTTCAGATTGCTCAGTATGCTGTTGTTCATTAGCAAGGATATTATGTTGAGCAGTCAATTATACCTCAGCAAATAGCACTTGGTCATTTACTAGTCTGATATCTGCATCCACAACATGTGTCCCGCTGCCTTCCAAGAACATCTTGGCGTTCATGCTCAAATTAGCTTCCAATGTTGTGCTCTCAGTGACCAAACACTCGTGCTGCTATGACTGAGATTCATTCTTTGATTTGCTGAGTGCATTGTTGTTTTCTAACTCTATCCAACTATTTTTTGAAACAATCAAACTGCTATCTACTGTTTGAATCGGATTGATCTGAACATCTTGTGACTGCAGCTTGGAACTTTTCTTAATTTGATGCTCATGAAGTATTTCATCATACAACTATCTTCCATTCTCCTTTAGTGCATTAACTTCATTTTCTTTCATGCGTAATATACCATATGTATTTACAACTCTATGAAAAACCGCTTCAAGTGTATCCAGGTTCTCGAGTAAATCCCGTCTGTAAGCACCAGGTTCACATCGCGTGTAATCTTCGAAATCTTGTTACCAACAGTAATTTAGATGATCCGTTGAATTGACCCCTTTTGAAGTAAGAAATTCCTTGAATTGTGTTCTGAGTGGTTCAAGACAAGTCTTTGCATTAACCTCATGAAGATTCTCTCTTCTAAGTTGTAGCCTTAACTAATCCAGATTATGAAACATCTTCAATTTGAAAGTTTGATGCTCTTCACCAAATAATTCACGAAATGCTGGTTTAAATGCATCAACAACATAAGGGACATTATGTAGATAGAGATCATGAAGATGTAACTCGAGTTGTTCAAACCATGCCATGCAGTCGGAGTGCCTTTGTTTTACGAGCAGTTCCAGCTCTCTCGCTTTTGAGTTTGAATTTGAAAAGTCCATTAAAACTCGATGTGTGAAATAAAATTAAGGATCTTAAGTAGATAATGTGATTGATTTTGTGGTTTTAAATGCAATTAACGTTCACAGGATTTTACAAGTCTATGATTAAAACCGATAAAAGATTAACGGGATTTTACAAAATTAATAGAAAACCGTGAATGAATAATCGTTTGATGTAAAGGTAGGTTTGTTGTTTGATTAATCCAGTTTAAGTCCTTGTTGATGGTTTTGGATTTGTTTTATGGTTTGATGATTTCTTTGGAATTCGGCGCAGTTGGATTAAAAAAAAATACCCTATTACCAAAATCTAAATTTGGTGTAAAAATAAGCTAAAAAGGCTACATAAAAAATTAAATTTTACTTAATTTTTCCCGCAAAAAAGTGTCGCTAAAAGGGTGTCGACCGGAAAAAAAATTTACCCTATTACCAAAATTTAAATTTTGTGTAAAAATAAGCTAAAAAGACTATTGGAAAAAATTACATATTACTCAACTTTTCCGCAAAAAAGTGTCGCTAAATATGTGAGAACAAACCGCCTCCTGTTTTTATCTCAAACCGCCGTCTGTCACTAACTCGTTGCCATCTTAAAATAAGCAATCCGCTGTTAGTTGGTAACACGCCGTGAGGTTTAGCAAACCGCCTTGAGTAAACCGCCGCGAACTTTGTCAACTCGCCGGCTAACACAAATCAAACCGCTGTGTACCTTGAACAACTCGCCGTCAATTTAGTAACTCGCTGCCCCCTTTTTTATTAACTCGCCGTTAATATATAATTCAAACCGCTGTGGTTTCTTGAATTTTGGGCATTAAAACGATTCCTTTTTGCTCAATTAAATACTCAACTCGCCTTGTAACCTGTCAACTCGCCGTGATAAACACCAACTCGCCACGAGAAAGTTCAAACCGCCACCAAATTTTTTATTAAAATAAGCAACTCGCCTTTGACTTATGCAACTCGCCTTTGACTTTTTCCTTAAAATGTGGATCTTGTCCCTTATCTTACAAAACCGCCATGATGAACACCAAGCTCGAATTTTGCATATTCACTCCAAATGAGCTTATTTCCCACGAAATAAAGCTTTAACATGTGATAGGAACCAAACCTTATAAGCTTAAACTTACAACAACATGTATTTCCTTGTGGATCTTCATGAACGAAGCAACTCTCCACGAAGAACACCAACTAAATTCTAATCTTTTAAGCTTAGAATTCGTACTAGGATCTTGTAAATCACTTGTAGTGGCAACACATCAACCTTCTTAGCATATATAACATGAAAAACAACAAGATTAACCAACCAATTAAGCCCATAAATATTTATGAGCCGTGGGCTATTTTCTAAAAAAATAAGGACGATTATGATCTTGTATAACCATAAGAATCAATCACGAATTCAAACCTGCTCAGGTACCATTTGTAGGATCGTTTAAATCATAACACGGGTGATGATTCTTGTGGTTAAGCTAGTTTCTAGAGAGAGAAACACATAGAGAGAGATTTATAGAGAGAGAAAGTGTATGTGTTAAAATGTAAAATGATTATTACTAGCTTACCTCTTCCAAAGTTGAAAGAGGTATTTATAGTTCTTACAATATACCAGGTATTAGTACCCGGCTTAATACTGAAAGTCGTACGTTTAACTATTAAACTACGATCTATAATGAACAGTAAATTACACGGGGTGACCGAGTCTTTTTCTAATATCTAACACTCTCCCTTAGAGTAAGAGGGAGGTTGTTTCCAAATAATGACTTGTCTTTCAGAACCCCCCCACAGTTGCATTATTTTTAGAGATTGGTGGTGGTGGTGTTGGCTGGCTTCCTAAGGGGGTGGAGAATGGCATCCATTTAAAGGCATAAAACATCTCAGTCATCATGTTCTTCATAAGTGTTGTGTCAGTCTTGGTTGAAGCAATATCAAATTGCATAACGACCTAAGTGTTTTCTAGACTTGTTATTCTTGTTCTAAGACTTGGGATGTTTGATTCCCTCAAGATCTTGGCAATCTTATAGAGATGCTTGGAGTTGTTGATGTAGCCTTTAACAATTTTGAGTAGTCTAGTTTTAATCTCAGGCTCTTCCTTGTGAGACTCAGAGATGTTGGCACACTGAGTTCTGAGATCATTGAGGGAGGCCTGAAAGATATCTAATTTAGTCATTACCTCAATTCCTTAGAATCTTAATGAGTTCAGTGATATTGACGAAGGTAGCATTGTTGGTGGTAGCCATAGTCTCCATGGATGTTTTAAATGCCAAATTTGCCTTAATGGTTTTATATGCTTGGTTCAAGGATTTAAGAATAGTATAACGCTTAATAAGTCTTTCTTGATCGACTTCTTAAATGTGTTTCATGAAATTTTTAATGGCCTCATCAAACCTTGTACTATTTTCAGCATTTTCATCAACATACTCTTCTATTGAGGCCTAGAGGTCAGCATAAGAGGTTACAGTTTCCCCATGTTGTTCCAATAAATCACTTAAAAGTTATTCATATAGGAATGATAACATTCATTAAAGTGTTTTGGCCAACACTCTCTTAGTAGCTGGAACATTGTTGTAGAAAACCTTAAATTCCATTCATCCTGATGATGATTCAGTATCAGAAGGGTCAATAACAGAAGATGGTTAAGACTTAGCTTTCCTAAATTTTCCTTTCTTTCTCAGCTTTGATCGTTTAGAGGACTCAAGGGCAAGCTCAAGAACAATGATCGGAGATGCCTCAAGGGAGGACTTAGAGATGCAACATTAGTTAGTGCATATGATGGTGATTGGTGAGGTTCCTCATTATATTGTTGTTGAGACTGAGGAGAATCAGTTCTAAATGATGGCTCAATCTCCATATCTTCCCAACATTAAGGATCTCTTCATCAATAAACTCCTTGAGTACCTCATCATCAGAATCAGCAAAAAATGCATTAAAATCACCAAGAGTTTGTATTAAACAGAGCTTAGTATTCGGCTCCACTTCATGAGAAGTCTTGCCTTTTTTTTGTCAGGGCATGACTCAAGTGAGGTGGATTGGGTTATATCCACCTGAGTTTCAGAGCCAGTCCCTGAGGATCAGAACCAAGCTGGTGAGTGACCACCTCCTTTGAGGGTTTGTGTACCGTTAGCGTTAATGGTAGCCAATACACCCTCAGAAAAAAGCACTATTTTGTGAACGTCCTCATCAAGTAAGGTGAAGTGACACCCCTATCAACGAGTTGTTTAGAGCTCTCTAAGTCTTTGGGCATAATGGTACTTGTTCCCTCAGGTAAAAGCGTGGATTTATGAGTACCATCTTTGGGAGAGTAAGAAGGTGGTCCCGTAATAGCGAGTTATTTACTTCCCTATGTATCTTAAGGACTAGGAACAGGGCCCGCTAACACTGATTATGATGTATCAGTGCCCTCTGATGTCTCTTTCTCTTTGGTCATTTGGAGTGTCAAGTGTGGTCTGAACAAGGGTAGTATTTTTGGTCAGGCTCAACGAGAAAGTCACCAAGCTGGTACTTCCTTTGTGTTCGCTGCCCTTTATTTTTGTTATATGGCAGTCGACCGTGGTGGTCCTGCCTAGTACTATCTTGTCATGTTGTAATTGTAACTTTGTCAAGTTAGCACCGATGTTGTTGACTCCGGACCTGTTTCTTCCTTCGACAAACCGGTTTATCTAGAGCACTTGTCTGGCTTAGATCATGCTTAAATGACGAAGGTGTCTGGTTGTACTTTCTCCTTCGGAGGTTTTAGGGGAGGCTATACCTCATCATGTCCTCCTAGTCTAGTATTGTCATATTACTGAGTATGTCATTGCTAGAGTTTATTGCCTATCATTCCCTTGGCAATATTTTCATCTAGTAGCCATGTGTTATCATTAATGCTCCCTCAGCTTTTCACAACGCACTTATTGTTTGTCTTCTCGAGGTTTGGCTGTGTATAGCCGACGTCTCTTATTTCTAGCCATGCCTCCTTCATGACGTGGTTGGTTAAGGAGCGTGCACGAGACTGCTTAGTCATGTTCGCGTCACTCGAAGGTCATGTCATCTGGATTTTTACCATCCCTATAAATAGCTCATTCCCTTCTCACTTTATTTTACCTCTTTCAAAGCAAAAAACACACACCTCATCCGAAGGTGTATCTTTTACTCCACTGCTAATCCCGTCATCCTTGGGCTTCCTTAGGCGTCCCCTTTAGTAAGTATCTTTTACTTCCTTTGTATTTTCCTACTTCCCCTTCTTTAAAAGCGGCTAAGAAGGATATGGACATATTTACCTCTAGGATTACTCAATCTGACCTAGATGGACTTATTAGGACATATCATTTCCCTTGTGACCTTCACCCACGCCTTCCTCCGTTTGGCTTTGTCATGTCATAGCTTTCGGATGATGCTATTCGGATATACCATCAGATGTTTGAGTTTTCTAAGGTCCGAATTCCATTTTCTACTTTCTTGCAATCTGTAATTAAGCATTTTAAAGTTCACTTTACCTAGCTTGGTCCTCTTAGACTAAATAAGGTCATCACCTTTGAGATCCTTTGTCGGTCATTGCAAATTCAACGGACGGTTACTTTGTTTAGGGTTTTCCAGACTTTGTGTAAGCAGGGTCATTGGTTTTCTTTTTCCAAGTGTCGTGCTCCATCTCCGGTATGTTTAGATGATAACAGGACATGTATGAAGGATTGGAAATCTGGCTTATTCTTTATTGATCGGAGGGTTATTCCTGATTTTATACCTTGGAGGCATCCTAACTTGGTTATTACTGACCCTAAGCCTCCTCTTAATTCTTATAAGGTTGCAGACATGAGGAGGTTGAGTGCATTTGTTGTCAAACTATGTTAATAAAAATAAGTTGTAAAAACGTTTATTTATATCTTACGATCTTTTTATGTTTTGTCAATAACAATTATAAAATCATTTTTAGTAGAAAATATGTTGTATAAGTTTTAAGCCAATAGTTTTCTAACTCATTATATCACATACACAATTATATTTTACATAAAACATACAAAATATGTAAGTATAAGTTACTTATACAAACCTTTTATGGAAATAAGTTAAATAGATATTAGTTATTACCTCATGCATGAAATCATGTAAATCTTACCATATCTTGCTAATATTTGGGGAGATTTTACTAGATTTGTTGGGTTTGGATACCCAAAACCCGAATTGACCCAGATTTTACTTACTATGACGCTGGATCCATTGGCTTATAAAGCCGGATCCCTTTTAGGAAGGGATTCATGGGATCCAGATGTACAGTAACATTCTTGCCTATAAATAACAAGCAATTTATCATTGTTTACACACCAATACATTCTATACTCGATCATCTAACCTCTAATCGTTAATCATCTTCTAGCTTTTCTTTTGTTTTTGGTAAATCTCTTTAGGAGACGATATTACCAAATTTGCATACAAGACGATCAAGCTCAATATACTTGTCTTCATCTTCATTCCAAGATCACATTACTGATTTTTGTTGTTCATATCATTGTAAATTAAACTCGATATTTGTAAAGTGTAGTTTGTGATTGGGTTGGTTCTATAGTTGTTAGAACTCGGTATTTAGTTTTGTACTGGAAAAAGGATAAGCGACATTGTGAGGCTTCTCCGTCGGATAAGGAGAGTGTGGACTAGTGTTTACGAACTCTCGAATTGGATACTCGGGGAGTAGAGTAGGGCAAGGAAGGTGTCCTTGTAGCCGAACCACTATAAATACTTGTGTCACGATTCTATCTCTCTTATCTTTACTTACTTGCTATTACTTTCATTATTGCATATATTAATCAAGATCATACAAACTTCATATATCTGGATCTATAAATATTGAAACATAAATATAAATCATATTGAAACATAAATATAAATCGGTAAAACTATTCAACCCCCTCTTCCAGTTTTCCACAATTGGTATCAGAGCATGTTACTAATTTTTTTTTTATATCTTGTATTTTAAATCTTTAAATCGATCTAATAGATTTCAAAAACTACAAAGAAGGGAAATCTATACAAAGACCACCATTCTTTGAAGCAAATGGTTTTATATAATGGAAAAATAAATTTGAGACATATGCGAAGTCTAAAAATATTGATTTGTGGCATATTATTGTTGATGGTGATTACAAACCCGTCGTTAAAAATAATTCTACAGGTAGAGACGAAAGTTTTTCGTAGGAAAGACAAAGTGATGATCAAAAGAAAATGCTTTCTAAAAACAATGAGGCCAAAATAGTTTTATATAATGTTTTACCTAAAAAGGAATATGAAAGAGCTTTTATGCATAAAACGGCTAAAGATAATTAGAACTCCTTAGTAATCACTCATCAAGGTAATAAACAAGTAAAAGACAATAAAATAGATTTGTTTGTACAACAATACGAACAATTTATGATTTCGGATGATGAGACTCTTGATTGTGCATTTGTTAGATTTAATACAATAATTACTTATTTAAAAGCACTTGACAAATCCTTTATGAGTAGAAATCATGTTAAGAAATTTCTAAGAGCTCTTCTAACTAAGCGTCGACTAAAGGTAACGGTCATTGAAGAATCAAAAGACTTGTCGACACTCTCCCTAGATGAGCTTACTGGCAACCTAAAGGTATACTTTAGTCATGTTGGAAAAATATTCAGAGGTATCAAGAAGTAAGAAAGAAAAATACAAGTCTCTAGCTCAAAAACCTAAGAAAGAATCAAGCGATGAAAAGACATCCTCAGGAGGAAGAAAAGATGAATAATATGCATGGCGGTAAGGGACTTTAAAAAATTCTTTAAAAGAAGAGGAAGATTTGTGCATCAACCTCACGAAAACAAAAAGACCTCCTAAAAGATCAAGAAAGAAAAGAAGGGAAAGAACGATTGAAAATGTTTCAAGTGTAGTGATCTGAATCACTTCATAAGCGATGGTCTCAAACACTCCTCTAATGACCAAAAGGCATTTGTAAGTGGATCATGAAGTGATAGTGAAGAAGAACTCGAGAAGGACGAGATTTGTCTTATCACGAATCTAATGAGGTACTTTCCAATTCCCTATACTACAGTAATTCTTCGCTAGATGATGAGTCGTTACACATAGTATATGACAAACTTTGCAAAATTATCCTTAGAGTCATTAACATGAATAAACACTCAAAAGCTAAAAAATAAACCTTAGAAAATGATGTCTTGCAACTAAACGATAAGATAAAAACACTAGAATAGGGTAAAAGTATTAATGAGGAATGTAGGTCGTGTTTGGAACTTCGTACAAAAATGAGTCACTTTCATCTAAGCTTGCTAAATTTGAAAATAGTAGTCAATGCCTTAAAGAAATGATAGACAGTCAACGAACATCTAATAACAGAAAGGGCTTAGGATTTATAGATCATACAATGTCAACTAGTGGGGTAAAACAAGTTAAATTCATTGAAAAACATGGTTCTAATGTAGTGGATCCCACATATCCTCCCTTAAAAAGGATTCGGCTAGTTATAGCAAAGGGATCCAACCATTTGAATGACTAGAAACCAGTTCCAAACCTTCTACCTCCTTTAGAACGGATTTTGTTATTACAACTAAGAAAACATCACATAGTACTACTATAGAAAACAATAACAACCACCCATTTTAGCACACGGTCAAGGTCTTATTAAAGGAAAACCTAAAAATCAACTGAAACACCACTTAGGAGACAAAATACCGTATATCCTAAAAGTAACTACAATCAAGTAAATTGGAACTATCAACCACATAACGGATATCAATTCTAACCTCCAAACTTTGGACTTTGGGGATCGTACTCTACATTTCCGTTTTACCAACCAAACGATATGTTTAACCCAAATGGACCCATGAGACAATGGAGACCAAATGCTTGAGTTGTTCTATGTTTATAGGTATGTTTAAAGGTTAATTTAGAACCGGATGAATGGATCAAAGATAGTAGTTGTACAAGACACATGATTGGTAACAAAATCCTATTCACAACCTATGAAGCATACGATGGAGGTAACGTAGTGTTTGGTAGTAGCAAAAAAAATCAAGATCATTGGAAAAGGCACGATCTCTCATAACTACCTAACTATAAATAATGTTTGTCATGTAGATAATCTAAACTTTAACTTGCTTAACATACATCAAATATGTGATAAAAAGTGTAAAGTTGTATTTAGTGAAGACGGTAGCGAAATACTTAAAGATGGCATTACCATAGGAAGATGGATTAGGAAAAATGATCTTTATAAAATGAAAATTGGAAACACACCTAAAGATAAAATTTGTACAACCTTTATAGATGATACTTCGACGCTTTGGCATCAAAGATTAGGTCACGCCAGTATGCGACTTATACAATCACTATCCTCTAAAGAGCTTGTTAGAAATTTACCTAAACTAAAATTTGAACAACATTTTTGTGACGCTTACAACATAGGAAAATAAGTCCATGCGATCCATAAGGCTAAAAATATGGTTTCAACTACTAGGTGTCTAAAACTTTTACATATGGACTTGTTTTGTCCGTCGGCTATCCAAAGTTACGTAGAAAACTTCTATAACTTGGTCATAGTTGATGACTATTCTAGATATACATGGACCAAATTTTTGAAAAATAAAATGAAGCTTTTGACCATTTCGAATTTTTAAGTAAGAAAATTCCAAACCAACAAGGTTGTCCTATTGTGTCAGTCCGTACGAATCACGGTCGGGAGTTTAATAACAAAATGCAATTTGGATCCTTTTGTGATGCTAATGGAATCACTCATAATTTCTCGACCCCACGCGCTCCGCAATCAAACGGGGTTGTTGAACACAAAAATCGTACTTTACAAGAAATGAGTCAAACCATACTTAATGAACAATCTATCCCTAAAAAGTTTTGGTGTACTTCTGTCGACACATCTACATATATACTTAATAGGATTTTAATTAGGCTTTTCTTTGATAAAACTCCCTACGAACTCTTTAAGGGTAAGAAACCATAATTATAATATTTTAAAGTTTTTGGTTGCTAATGCTTTATTCTTAATACTAAAGATGATCTTACTAAATTCAATCTCAAATCTACCGAAGACATATTTTTGAGATTTTCTCCTAATAGCAAAGCTTATATAATACTTAATAAGGAAACCATGAAAATTAAAGAAACTCTTAATGTAAAATTCGACGAAAGCCTTCCTCCTAAATCACCTCCTCTTAAAGATGATGATATAATCGAAAGTCAAATTGTTGAAAACCAAGTCAAAGAAATAGAAGACAAGGAAAATGAACCATTAAATAAACAAATCGAAAACATTAAAGAATCTAAAAACCATCCCTTAGAAAAAGTAATCGAAAAATTAAATGAGAGAACCCTAAGGTCTTAAGCACGTAGTCAAAGTAACTTCTTTTGTTTTGTGTCGTCAGTAGAACCTTAAACTATTGACAAAGCTATAAGTGATGAAAACTGGATTATTGCTATGTATTAGGAACTTAACCAATTCATTCAAAATGATGTTTGGAATCTTGTTCCACCTCCTAAAAACCAAACCATAATTCACACTAAATGGGTCTTTAGAAATAAATTAGATGAAAATGGTGTGGTTTCCCAAAATAAAGCTAGACTTGTCACGCAATGATATAACCAACAATAAGGTATAGATTTTAATGAACCATATGCTCCGATTTCAAGATTAGAATCTATACGAATACTTCTTGCTTATGCTTGTGCAAATGATTTTAAACTTTTTCAAATGGATGTCAAAAGTGCTTTCTTAAATGGTTATATATATGAAGAAGTGTAGGTTACTCAACCTTCAGGGTTCACCTACTTTAAAAACCTAATCATGTATATAAACGTCAAAAGCTCTATACGGTCTAAAACAAGTTTCGAAGGCTTGGTACGATAGACTAAAGGCTTTTCTTCTTGATAATAAATACACCATGAGGTTGGTGGGTAACATACTCTTTACCAAGAAAAATAATTCACACACTATAATCATCCAAATATACGTGGATAACATTATATTCGAATCAACTTATTAAGAGCTTTGCGATGACTTTTACTAAGATCATGCACGACGAGTTCGAAATGAGTATGATGCGTGAATTAAACTTCTTCCTTGGTTTACAAATAAAACAATTGGAGGATGCTCCCCCAAACCCGCCCCGTACTAATCGGGGTGTCCTCTTTGCGTATAATTCTCGACTAAAGCCGCACCATTTCACATTTATTATTATTTTTAGACTGTTAGCAATAACTTGAAGAATTAAAAACTTATTAATAATCAATTACAAACAAGGTTTATTAAGTTTTTATTATGATATCATACATGTATAATGATAAATTACACTATAAAAAAGTTACAACTTAAAAATATGACATTAAACAATTTTCTATAATAACAATTTTGCAATATTAGAAAGATAAAAAAAATTAACAATATCACAGTGAGACAGCTAAACCAACATGGACTGACTTGGTTCACAGCTTCGAAGGTCCCTCTGATACTAAGGAAAACAGGATCATGGATCTCAAACTTAAGTATCAAACTTTCAGAGCTAAACCATCTAAGAGTCTCTCGCAAACCTAGACCCATTACAATACCCTACTCAATAAGCTTTCCAATGATGGTATGAAACTGACTAAATATAAAATCAATGTTGGTTTCATAAACAGTATCCTTGAGAAGTGGCTTAGCTTCTCTCAGGGACTAAGAGATGCCAATCATACTCAGACCCTTGACCTTGCTGACATATGTAGGAGGTTTGTCTATGAAGACAACCTAATCTTAAGGAGATACCCTAAGACCAAAAAGGCTCTAATCACTACACCTTCAACCTTAACCTCTCTTATATCAACTACCTTCTTTTCTTAATTATGTTTATCAATTTATACTCGTTTATGTGCTTAAGTATGCGACCTATCATTCAACTGGATCTAGGAATACAAAATATAGAGTTAGCTAGATGTAGGGATAGCTCTCCATATCTGCTGTTTATATATCTAAAATCATGGGATCACAAATATTGCCCTATCTTTGTGTGATAACCGGTAACTTTTCTGAATTTTAGTATTTTTAAAATATTATAATTATATGTTTGTGTCTTTTGATCTTGTCAGCTCTCTTGGAGAAAAACTGAAAAGTTAACTTTGGTTGACTTCTTTTGCGTAAAATGGTTACGGTTTAACTGGTCATTGAGATTCTTAGTTTTTCTGAAATGAATCACTTTTGATTCATCTTTTTCATATCGAAGTATCTATGTTATCGTCCTAGCGATTACCTAGAAGTTTTTCCTGCGTTTAGCGAAAATTAACACGCAACGCGTACCGGCATGACAGTGATGGGAAATTGTAATAAATACCTTAGGTTAAGTAAATGAAATTATTTAAATAAGTTACTTTTTAAGATTCTTATTAGCGGTTGTCTTAAAATGTGAATCTCAGAACTACGTCTAGAAACTAGTCATGAAAACAGAAAACTACACGAGTTTAACAGTTAAGTAAATAGATGACTAAAATCTACTCTTGGTCGATCTTAAGGCATCTTAACACGTTTTAGTATATTGTGAGTCGTTTCATGAGCATCGGTTTCGGTTGTCGTATAAACTAGTCACGGTGTTAAGTCTCGACACAAGACAAAAATTTCATGGGATTCCTTTTGTTTGAGTATTCTGTTGGACCACAAGGAGGACAAGGCAAGCAAAAGTTTAGCAACCACCATGTCCTCCTTTTTTATCTTTTATATAACCATAAAACACACACACATCATGTGCACATTTGAAAACAAAACATCAAAAACTTTTCTCACTTTCTCTCTTTGTATATCCGGACGAGCCACAAGAACAAGAAACATTACATTCTTTTTTAACTTTGATCAAGATTTAAGAGTCAAGAACATTCAAGGGTTGATTCTTTTATAGTCTTAGGTAGTCAAAATAACGTTTGGGTTGTTCCTTTGCGTCGAATTCCAACCGAAACCCCTAAATCTTGTAAGTTTTCAAAAAATTTAAATAGTTGTACTTTTATGGTTATTATGATGATCTTAAGCTAGTGGTACAAGGTGTTTGTTTTAAATCGAAACTTAAAAATCAAAATGAAAGTTATTAAGGGTGCGTTTAGTTTAACGTGGACAAAAAGAAAGAAAACAAAAGTGGTCATCTTAATATCAAGGTTGTTGTGGTAAGAAATATTTTGTTGTTTAGAGCTTATAGATGCTTATTTTGAGGTCTAGCTTAAAAATAAGCTTGGTTAGGGCTTATTTAGTTTTTGGGTTTTGTGTTTTCGTTCGGCCCAACCATGAGCTAGAAAAGAGGGTCATGGGCTCGGCCCATGACTTATTTGGCTTATTTTGAGACCTTGTGGCGTATTTAGTAGCATATTATATTTTGGGCTTATTTTCTATCTTACTTTGTTTTGGGCTTATTTGAGAATATCGATTTTTGTGGTTTTTGGGCTTTTATGGGTTTTAGTCCAACAAGGAAAAAGGGAGACGAGGTCTAGGGCTCGGCCCACTTGGTTTTTGTTGACTTATTTTGAGCTTATTAAAGCTTATTTAATTATTCGTCGAATCTTGAAAGAGCTTATTAGCTTATCTTATTTCCTATTTTGGTTTTGAGCCTATCTGATTGTTATTTTTGGCCTTAGTGGGCCTAACGAAGGACTCGGCCCAATAAGGGATTTGTGGGTTTGCTTATTTTGAAACAGGCTTATTTCGCGTGCTTGTTAAGCGCTTATTTCAATGCTTAATTGGTGACTTATTTTGTTTTGGACTTATAATCTAAATTATATTATTTCTAGCTTATTTTGAGACTTTTTGAGCTTGTTGGGCTTGCGGCCCAATAAGAGTATTAAGCCATAGCTTGTTTTTCGAGACTTATTTCTTTGGACTTTAGATCCTTGTGTTTTGGTATAACTTTTTTATTTGAGCTAAAGAGAGTTTATTTTATGGTTAAATATTGGTGAACTATTTGGACCTATTTGGAAACTTAAAAGATAATAGTGGGCTTATTGGGCCGAAAAGCCCAATAAGGTAATCGTACTATACTTATCAACTTTACCAGGCTAACTAAGAAACTTTAATGCGCCGTAAGGCCTAATGATATAATTGACTAGAACGACACTTGGATTTTTGGGTTAACTATTTGAAATTGTAAATAGGTTTGTACCCGAGTAAACTAAAACGGTTTGAGTAGTCAATGAAAACGTTTATTAAATGGATCGTCGTGAGAACTATAACTTGATGTTTTGTGGTGAAATTGTTAAAAGTGGAAAATGATTGAAATTAAGGTTTAAAACCTTTGGAAAACTCTTACAAACGAACGGGTCATGCCGAAATTTTATAAAACGCGTCACACTTAAAAGATATTTTGGAAGAACCTATTTTCTTGTCGATCCGACAAAATAATAAATTTAGTTTTTATTAATCATCTAGTGTCAAGGTTAAAACAATCGAACTTGGACACATTAAATTGGCAAGATTTTATACTTACCTTCTTAGCCCGAAGAAAAGACAAAAATAATAAAATATTATTATTTTATTTCGAGTACCGTATATACCTTATCGTTGTGGAGTTATTTATCCTTTATTTCTTTTTTGATCTTTGGATTTCTTAGTCGCTTCTCGTTGGTTCTCCTCTGATCTTTCGAACGTTCTATCTTATACTAGTTAGTTGAGTCTATTTTTGATGTTATGTGTTGATACCGCGCTTAGCCCAAGTGCATCGAGTTGTTTTATTTAGTTACCACACAACCATGATACCAAAAGGTTTTTAATATAAGAATGAGAACTTTTCGCGAAAAGGGATGCAAACGCTTGTACAATAAAACAACTTTGCACAAAAATGTTAATAAGATGAAAATTAATGATTAGGTCGTGGCCGGGTACCGTTGTGCATTGTGTAGAGATTATCTTGTCAGCTTATATCATATGTTGAGGTGAGTTCTCGTAGCCCCATTATTAACTCTTTTCCGCTAGGGGAAAATGATACTCAAATCTGTTTTGAACTGTTTTATGTATTGTGCAAAAGTTGATTTGTTTTTTTTGGGACAATGTTATGTGCTTATGACTGTTATGTAAATGACATGAGTTTTGGTAGAATATGTTGTATGGATCTTTGATAGCATGGACTTGCTATGGTGTGAAATGATATGTGATCTTCCGCCTTATATATAGCTCCAGCTGGTAGGCTTTAGGTGCGTGTGAATTAAGAGTTGAGGACATTACGTGGCAATGGTCTATATGGATGTAGATTTGATAGCATGGAATTGCTATGTTTGAAATGAAATGTGTTGCATGTATTCACTGTCATATTGCACAATTGTCCACTACTTGAAATATTGGCACAACGACTGGGTTTTCTATCAAACCTACGAGCTCACCAACATTATTGTTGACCTTTTTGAGTATCATTTTCAGGTGTGTGATTCAACCAAGGTAAATTAGGAGTAATGAGAACTAAAGATCGTGCACATGTGGGATGCTAACTTGAGACTTGTACATTTTAAATCAAAAATGTAAGCTTGTGAACTATTGTAAATCTAGATCTTTTGTAAACTTGGATGGTATGATCTTGTATCTTGTGCAATGTAAATCATTATGTCGCATTCCCATGTTTCCGCCACTAACGGGGTGTGACAGATTGGTATCCAAAGCCAGGTTTTAGAGAATGACCATTTTTATAAAAATAAAAACACAACTATAACCAAACTAATTTTTTTGTAAAACCTCGAACATGACAAAGGTTAACTAGCCCGAGCAGTTCATAGTTTTCCTAAATTACGCATAGCCTGATCAACTATGCCTAATTCACGAAGGACTATGAAATGATAGGGTAGTTTTCTTAAGTTATGTTAGGGGAAGGGGAGGGACATGTGAAGTCTAAGACCACCTGAAAATGAATTAACCTTGAACGTACATATTGCATAATATGTACTTTCGCGTAGTAATATGGTATGAGAATGCTTATGAGCGTTAAGGTCTGGATTATCGTTGATTGCCTAGTGTTTGCCATGTTGCCTTAGTTTTATTGTATGATGCCCTGAGAGCATTGGTAGATATGTTGTTGGTAGCGATGTTGATTAAGGGTGTGTCTTTGGTAGCTATGTTGTTGTATTGCATGATGCCCTAAGAGCCTTGGTAGATATGTTGTTTGTAGCAATGTTGATTAAGGGTGTATCTTTGGTAGCTATGTTGTTGTATTGCATGATGCCCTTAGACCCTGAGAGCCTTAGTAGATATGTTGTTGGTAGCGATGTTGATTAAGGGTGTGTATTTGGTAGCTATGTTGTTGTATTGCATGATGCCTTGAGAGCCTTGGTAGATATGTTGATTAAGGGTGTGTCTTTGGTAGCTATGTTGTTGTATTGCATGATGCCCTGAGAGCCTTGGTAGATATGTTGTTGGTAGCGATGTTGATTAAGGGTGTGTCTTTGGTAGTTATGTTGTTGTAATGCATGATGCCCTGAGGCGCTTGTTCTATATCGAACCTTGTTAGTGCTTGTTTGCCATTCGTACCTCTTCCGTATATCTGATATATATGAGAGTATATATATATACGTATATACGGTTACGAACACCTAATTTTAAGCGTTATGTTGATTATTATATGTAAGCAGAGTTATACTGATAATTTGAGTAATGATATTTTATGGGAGTACTTATACCCTTTATCGTGTAATCACAAGTCTTGTCTACCCTATCTTACTTTGATTCAGAGAATATCTCATAGACTGACGGAGCTCAAAGCTCCCGAGTGTCTACCCCATTACCTTATGACCCTTATGTGGCAGTTAGGCAGGCACATTTAGTTGATACGGATACTGAGTTCGGACCCCTTAAGGATCTTAGAGAGATAGAGATTCTCCAGCCATTACTTGTTGTACCATTACTCTTCCATCATCAGATGACCTTTTCTTGATAGTTAGACATGCTTATACACCTGCCAGTATAGACACTGAGTCTGAGCCAGAGGAGGCTCCCTCAGAGATAGAGGAGCTTCTACCACTAGTTTCTAAGGCACCCCTTACTGATGAGGAGTTTGAGGCTTCAGAGCCATCATATACTAGGACCACCTAATCACATTCCTTAGCTTCATTGGATTCCACCGCACCATTATTACCCGATCACCCACTTACTCAGACTTTACCTACCCGAGCTTCGTTCCATCGTATGACCGTGTGTGCCCAGCCAGCCATGTCCCCTGGTCTTTCGGCCAGAGTGACAGAGGTGATGACCTTGTCAGACTCAGCATTTCGTAAGAGGTATAGATCCTCTTACAAGACACCATCACCATCACCATCTCTGCCCCTTCTGGTACGGAAGAGGTATTAGGGTACCTCTAAGCTTATTTTAGACACTGAGACTGAGGATGACGAGTAGAAGGCCGAGGGCACTGGCTTAGGGAGTGAGGAGTCGGAGGATGAGGGTCCTGACTCGGAGGGAGAGGAGGCTGCACCTGAGGGACAGCAACAGGCAGTCCAGGTTACAGATACAGCTGTGGATGAGCCGTTAAGATTGGGATACAGGACGTCTAGGCGTCTTGCCCTTGAGTCGACTGAGAAGATAGCACCTAGTACATTTGAGGTAAGATAGAGTTCTAGGTCAGTGCCAGACCAGCAGGTAGCAGATGGGACTCCCACACCTAGGATAACCATACGTACCACATGGATTGACCCTGAGGACAGTACTGTTTATCTAGACATCGAGATCGACCTCGATTCTGTGCACCAGTTCAGACCCCATCATCACCTAAGTGGTCATCCGGTTCTTTACCAGTTTCACCATCATCTCAGTAGTTCCATCACCTATAGCTTCACCAGTGACTACCCCGGCAGCCACTATAGCAGTAGATGATGATGAGTTCTTAGAGGTAGGGGAGCAGCTTGAGCTTTACGGGAGCATACTCCATGATCATACACAGCGTTTGGACGCATTACCACCTGTATTGTTTGAGGGTTATTATGGGAATTTGAGAGAGTTGTATACTAGGTCAAGGGCGGTTAGAGATGAGATCTTTTCTTAGTGTTATAGGCGGAGGAGTTTAGAACAGGAGCAGGAGAGGGCCACAGTGACTTTCAGTGTTATATGGAGACCATCGTTAGCCTAGGAGGCATGGGCAGGGCATGTTGACTCCCGGAGGGCAAAGATGTAGCAGGCCAGGTATGATGATCATAGGTTGATTCATGATATGTTGGTACAGCACGCCGCGATGCAGCGTGCGCTTCAGGAGATGAAAGACTGTGTTACTACTTTGGAGCAGGAGAGAAGCCGTAGAGGGCAGTAGACTGCATAAGGTTGATTTGGATTTTTGTAAATCACTAAACTGAGTAACTTCGGTTAGTGTTAGATCTAAACTTAGTAGTCTCAGTGGTAGTAGTTATGAACTGATTAGTATCAGTCGGTAGCTGACTCTTATCGAAGTCATAGTTTTGATAGTAGTAGAATGATTTTATACAAAACTTGATAATTAATGGATGGTAGTATGTTTTCTTATGAGTTGATACAATTGGTGCTTGGGTACATCGTTGTCTATGCATGTTGGTGACATGATTTATCATTCACCTCAGATAGGATTTCTATACTTGTGAGGCCGCGTGTGCACTTTCATTTCATTTCTTTCATGTGGAACTTGAAAGATATTCAAGTTTCCATATTGTACTATACGTTGGAAAAATGAGTGGTTAGATAAAACATTGTGAAGTCACAAGGAGATTTGATCGTAGTTGTAGTAAGCCAATTTGAAACTCGATATAATTTGGGTAACACGATTCTAAACGGAATCTTGATCTTTCTAGTTGAAAGCCGAGCTACTTGAAACAAGTAAAATCTACTTGGAAAAGTTTAAGCAAATTCTGATAAGCAAACCTTAGATGATTTTGAGAGAGCATCAAGTAAGTCGTAATGAGTAGGACACGTATCTCTGGTAGAAATTAACCACGTTGACTAGAACAACCAAGGAACTGGATACTGTTGAATACCTTAGAACATTTTGTTGGCAAGTCACGGACTGGATCATATCCGTACATGCGACCGAGAGACTCGAAATTTAAGGTTAGGAAGAACTATTAAGTTGTGTAGACAGTAGAAAGAGCCTACCTAGTCATTCGATTATGGTCTAGGTACATCTGAGAAGTGTAAGAGCCAAACTTGAGAACAAAGTCTCTAAAGGAATCAAGAAACCTCACCTGAGAGACCGAACCAATGAAAGAACCAGTGTGTTTTGTTAAGGATTAGAACTCCCGTTATCGCTATGTTGGTGACTTGAGCTTAATTTTGGGGAGAAATTCCTTTAAGGGGGTTAGACTGTGATAACCGGTAACTTTTCCAAATTTTAGTATTTTTAAAATACTATAATTATATGTGTGTGTCTTTCGATCTTATCAGTTCTCTAAGAGAAAAACTGAAAAGTCAACTTTGGTTGACTTCTTTTACGTAAAACGGTTATGGTTTAACCGGGTATTGAGAGTCTTAGTTTTTCTAAAATGAATCACTTTTGATTCATCTTTTTCGTATCAAAGTATCTTTGTTATCGTCCTAGCGATTACCGAGAAGTTTTTCTAGCGTTTAGCGAAAATCGTCGCGTACCGGCACGACAATGATGGGAAATCATAATAAATACCTTGGGTTAAGTATATGAACTTATTTAAATAAGTTATTTTTAAAATTCTTATTAACGGTTGTCTTAAAACGTGAATCTCAGAAACTACATCCAGAAACTAGTTAGGAAAACAGAAAACTGCGTGAGTTTAACAATTAAGTAAACAAATGACTAAAATCTACTCTTGGTCGATCTTAAGTCATCTTAACGTAATTTAGTATATTGTGAGTTGTTTCGTGAACATTTGGTTTTGGTTGTCGTATAAACTAGTCACGGTGTTAAGTCTCGACACAAGACAAAAAATTCATGGGATTCCTTTTGTTTGAGTATTTGGTTGGTCCACAAAGGGGACAAGGCAAGCAAAAGTTTAGCCATCACCATGTCCTCCCTTTTGTTCTTTTATATAACCACAAAACACACACACATCATGTGCACATTTGAAAATAAAACATCAAAAACTTTTCTCTCTTTCTCTCTTTGTATATTCGGACGAGCCACAAGAACAAGAAACATTACATTTTTTTTAACTTTGATCAAGATTTAAGAGTCAAGAACATTCAAGGGTTGATTCTTTTATAGTCTCGGGTAGTCAAAACAACGTTTGGGTTGTTCCTTTACGTTGAATTCCAACTAAAAACCCTAAATCTTATAAGTTTTCAAAATCCTTAAATAGTTGTACTTTTATGGTTATTATGATGATCTTAAGCTAGTTGTACAAGGCGTTTGTTTTAAATCGAAACTTAAAAATCAAAACGAAAGTTATTAGAGGTGTGTTCGGTTTGACGTGGACAAAAAGAAAGAAAACAAAAGTGGCCATCTTAATATCATGGTTGTTGTGGTAAGAAATCTTTTGTTGTTTAGAGCTTATAGATGCTTATTTTGAGGTCAAGCTTAAAAATAAGCTTGGTTGGGCTTATTTAGTTTTTGGGTTTTGTGTTTTTATTTGGCCCAACCGTGAGCTAGAAGAGAGGGTCATGGGCTCGGCCCATGACTTATTTAGCTTATTTCGAGACCTTGTGGCATATTTAGTAGCTTATTCTATTTTGGGCTTATTTTTCTATCTTACTTTGTTTTGGGCTTATTTGATTGATAATATCGATTTTTGTGGTTTTGGGCTTTTGTGGGTTTCGACCCAACAAGGAAAAAAGGAGACGAGGTCAAGGGCTCGGCCCATTTGGTTTTCGATGACTTATTTTGAGCTTATTAAAGCTTATTTAATTATTCGTCGAATCTTGAAAGAGCTTATTAGCTTATCTTATTTCCTATTTTAGTTTTGAGCTTATTCGATTGTTATTTTTGGCCTTAGTAGGCCTAACGAAGGACTCGGCCTAATAAGAGATTCGTGGGTTTGCTTATTTTGAAACCGGCTTATTTTGCGTACTTATCAAGCACTTATTTCATCGCTAAATCGGTAACTTATTTTGTTTTGGACTTATAATCTAAATTAGATTATTTCTAGCTTATTTTGAGACTTTTTGAGCTTGTTGGGCTCGCGGCCCAATAAAAGTATTAAGCCATAGCTTATTTTTCACGACTTATTTCTTTGGACTTGATATCCTAGTGTTTTGGTATAACTTATTTATTTGAGCTAAAGAGAGTTTATTTTATGGTTAAATATTGGTGAACTATTTAGACCTATTTGGAAACTTAAAAGATACTAGAGGGCTTATTAGGCCGAAAATCCCAATAAGGTAATCGTACTATACTTATCAACTTTACCGAGCTAACTAAGAAACTTTAATGGGCCGTAAGGCCCAATGATATAATGGACTATAACGACACTTGGATTTTTAGGTTAACTATTTGAAATTGTAAATAGGTTTGTACCCGAGTAAACTAAAACGGTTTGAGTAGTCGATGAAAACGTTGTTTAAACGGATCGCCGTGAGAACTATAAACTTGATGTTTTGTGGTGAAATTGTTGAAAGTGAAAAATGATCGAAATTGAGGTTTGAAACCCTGCGAAAACTCTTACAAACGAACGGGTCATGCCGAAATTTTATGAAACGCGTCACACTTAAAAGATATTGTGGAAAAACCTATTTTCTTGTCGATCCGACAAAAGAATAAATTTAGTTTATATTAATCATCTAGTGTCAAGGTTAAAACAATCGAACTTGGACGCATTAAATTGGCAAGATTTTATACTTACCCTCTTAGCCCGATCAAAAAAACGAAAATAATAAAATATTATTATTTTATTTCGAGTACCGTATATACCTTATCGTTGTGGAGTTATTTATCCTTTATTTCTTTTTTGATCTTGGGATTTCTTACTCGCTTCTCGTCGGATTCTCCTCTGATCTTTCGAACGTTCTATCCTATACTAGTTCGTTGAGTCTATTTTTGATGTTATGTGTTGATATCGCGCTTAGCCCAAGTGCATCGAGTTGTTTCATTTAGTTACCACACAACCATGATACCAAAACGTTTTTAGTATAAGAATGAGAACTTTTCGCGAACTAGGATGCAAACGCTTGTACAATAAAACAACTTTGTACAAAATGTTAATGAGGTGAAAATTAATGATTAGGTCGTGGCCGGATACCGTTGTGCGTTGTGTAGAGATTATCTTGCCAGCTTATATCATCTGTTGAGGTAAGTTCTCGTAGCCCCATTTTTAACTCTTTTCCGTTGGGAGAAAATAATACTCAAATCTGTTTTGAACTGTTTTCTGTACTATGCAAAAGTTGATTTATTTTTTTTGGGACAATGTTATGTGCTTATGACTGCTATGTGAATGACATGAGTTTTGGTAGAATATGTTGTGTGGATCTTTGATAGCATGGACTTACTATGGTTTAAAATGATATGTGATCTTCTGCCCTATATATAGCTCTAACTGGTAGGCTTGTGAATTGAGAGTTGAGGATATTGTGTGGCAATGGTCCATATGGATGTGGATTTGATATCATGGAATTTCTATGGTTGAAATGAAATGTATTGCATATATTTACTGTCATATTGCATAATTGTCCACTACTTGAAATATTTGCATAGCGACTGGGTTTTCTATCAAACCTACGAGCTCACCAACATTATTGTTGACATTTTCGAGTATCATTTTCAGGTGTGTGATTCAACCAAGGTAAATTAGGAGTAATGGGAACTAAAGATCGTGCACATGTGGGATGCTAACTTAAGACTTATACATTTTAAATCAAAAGTGTAAACTAGTAAACTATTGTAAATCTAGATCTTTTGTAAACTTGGATGGTTGATCTTGTATCTTGTGCAATGTGAATCATTATGTCGCATTCCCGTGTTTCCGCCGCTGACGAGGTGTGACACTTTGCCTTTGGTTTAGTGAACAAGTTAGACTAGCAGGTAACCTAGGATTAACAAACAACGTTCTGATTCCTTTGGTAAAGACCGAGACAGTTGACTACTAGTATATAAAGAGCCGTTAAGCAGTAAGTTAGTAAAGTCTTGTTAAGCAAGGATTCGATAAGATCACCATTATTTTTTTACTAAGATATATTATAATCAGCAAAGAAAGCTTTATGTGGATGCGTTTAATTATGACAGAATTGGCGTGTCTAGGTTTTAGGAAGAAGTACCGCCTAAATTTAGGAATACTATATCCCTTCGAGATAATACAATCATTACACTAATAAACAAACCTGCGTTTTAGTTGATTATTTATGGTTAGTACGTTTTCCTTATAATAGGCTTGATCGCTTCTCTATCTTCTGACTATCATTTCCTTATAATAGGCTTGACCACTTCTCCATCTTCTGACTATCAGCTTGTGTGTGTTAATTATTCTCTAACTAGCTTAAGAATCTCCAAAACCTGTGCCAGTCTCTCAGGCTGAACCCCTAATAACATCAAATATTTAATAATTTTTAGTATCATTTTACCCCCTAAATTACCTGCAAATGTTTAACTAACACTTGATAACGAGATATTTTCTATTATTTTGTAGTTTTTAGGTGAAATGCAGGAAAGTGACAAGAAACAAGGGAAAAAGGACCTAAAGTGTAACTTTCTGAAGATTGTTACGGCACAACACCATATATGGTTACGCCGTAACATATATTAAGCAAGTACAAAGATCAAGGATAACTTTACGGTGTAACACTATATCCAGTTACACCGTAACCATGAATTTGGAAAGAAATCTTGCCATAGATACAGTTACGACGTAACAACATATCTAGTTACACCATAACCATGAAGATCCCCAAATATGGAATGAAGATCACGTACTTATGGACATTATTTGAAGGTTACAGCGTAACACCATATCTGGTTATGCCGTAACAGCTACTTAAATATGGAATGCCATGTAAGATGGTTACGGCGTAACACCTTTATTGGTTACGCCGTAACAGGTTTGATACCTATAAATAGAGGCCTCTTTTAAGCTATTCTAACATCACTTCCTCTACAACCAATTAGAGAGGCGACAAAGGCTTCCAACCTTCAAAGAATTCCACCTGAAGTCCAAAGGAGATCACACTTTACTTACTTGTTGTATTTAATCGTTCAAATACGAATACTGTAAGAATTATGAGTTTTCAATATATGATTTCTTCTATTTCTTGCTGTGTTTCCGTTACTATGAGCGGCTAAGCACTTAAAGTGCTGACCTAGTTATGAATTTACTGTTGTTATGATTTTTTCATGTTAGATTATGGTTTCATTAGATATTCCTTGACTATCGTGTAACCCTGGGTTTTGGTAGTATGGGTGGTTTGGACCTGGCTTGCCCCATTATTAGATTAACTAGTCAATATGGGATCCAATGGGTACTAAGGAGGATCACTAACTCCTTACCTAGTATAGGAACTAACCAGTCACCGCACTTATCACTCGAAATACTTAAAAAGCACAGGAACTCTTTTAGAGGGGGTTAATAATCTGCATAGGTTATTAGATAAGTTTTGGGAATAGTTGGGATTAATCACTGCAACCTGAATAACCTACCTCCTAGACGATTTAGGACTGATTCAGAATCGCAAGAAGTATAGGATAGACTACATATGCATATTCAAGTCTATCGACCTTAGAAACCACTAATGAAACCATAGTTTAACATTGCACAGGAAATCGTTTTCATAACAGTAGTAATGAAGTAACTAGGCTAGCATGTTTTCTCTCTTGATATCTCCAACACTTTTTATTTTAAATTATTTATTTTGTTGTTAAATTAAATTCAATTCAAATCTATTTAAAAACCATTTTCTAAAACGTAACATTTCAAATTAAAACTAATTACAACTTAGCTCTTGGGACGACCTCGGATTTACCACTCTATACTATCCACGATTGGTTCTCTGCCCGTTAGTGTATTGTCAGGTAGATCAAGTTTTATAAATTTAAAACTTGGTAAAAATATATTTCAAAAGAAAATATGCATCACGTTTTTGGCGCCGCTGCCGGGGAGCTAAAAATTAGAATTAATTTAATTATTTCTTTATTTCTCTTCTTTCCTCTAACTCTATATCTGTAGGAATTATGGCAGGAGTAGACATCGATACTCTCACCATGGAATACTACTTAGCATTGTCATGAGAAAACCAGGAACCGGGCGTGGTTAAACCCAAAATCAAAGGCAATGTCAACTTCGAAATCAAGAGTCAATTAATGCGCGAATTAAGGGAAAACACTTTCTCGGGAAACAAGAACGAGGATGCGCACAATCACATTGATCGGGTCCTCAGCATCGTTGGATTATTCAACATTCTCGGAGTCTCTAAAGATGCAGTCATGCTTCGAGTTTTTCCCTTTACTCTTACCGGAGCTGCAAAAAGATGGGTGGACAGACTTGCCCCAGGAACTATGATGTGTTTCAAAAGCTTTAAATTTATAAGACTGAAAATACCGAACAAATATATGGAAACACACGGGTAAAGTATAACCCTCGTTTGTAATATAGTATTGTAGGTAAGTCAGGTCGTTCCACAGGAGATTGGAAATTCTAAGACAAAGTCGATAATATTACGAAAAAGGATTATCTTATAGATTGTCATGGTTCTAAAGATAATGGACTAATTCAATTAAAAGGCATGTTTGGTTAACGGAACAAGAAATATAATAGATAAACTTGAGTAGATGAATGATTCACGGATGTAGGTATAATCGATTTAAGAATGTTTAGTTGCTTAAAAAGATTGTCTATTATTCATAATGAAAAACCCTTTCGGCCTTTATCTTTAATCATGAAAATGCTTTAAGTGTAATCCGTGTTGATGATTTAAAAAAGGTAATATGAGATTGCTAACCAAGTTCAATTAGTCTGTGTTTAGCGGGTTAAACCTTTTTGTACTTGGGTTAATGTTCGTTTCCTTAGCCAATCCTCACAAGGCTAAGGTCTAGTTGCCATAGACAAACAACTTGGAAATCAACCATTTAGTCCGGAGTCTTTCGACCTATATCCGGAATGAATGGAGATCAAACGAAGATTAAAGAATCCAAGTTCAAGAACATCAAGCTCATATTATTCATATCAAAAATTCATTCAAATAGTCAAGTTTGATCCATTATATCCATATAGTTCCTAACCAAACATGTTAAACTACTCAATAATCATAATAGCAACACATCAAACAAGTAATATAGATCCAGAATTCATATTATAAAAAGATGGAAACAAAAACCCCCAATTTGGTTTCTTTTACAAATTTCAATACAAAGATCCAAGCTAACAATTCCTCCCCCCCCCCCCCCCCCCCCCCCCCCCCCCCCTTTAAGAAAGGGTACAACTGATGTCTAGCACCTCCAACTTCTGAAATAACGGAACTTGCTTGTTCTTCTACCCGGAAAAGATGAAGATGAAGGTTTTAGCCTTTAAATCTTCTTAGAACTTGCTCCAACTCTTGGAGAGGGATTTAGTGTGTGACTTGATACTGATTGTTTGGTAGTTCTAAGTTGTTCGTTTCTTCTCTAAATTGTGCCTCTATTTATAGCCAATGATTGGGCAAGTTTTAATAAAAAAAAAATAAGGGTTGCACCATTTATGCATTTCTTTGTAACTACACAGAAGTGCGCCGCATCTTTACATAAAAGTGTGCCGCACATCTTCTCTTCAATTACTGATGTGAATTAAACTCGCTGACAAGTGCGCCGCACTTGGCTATAAAACCGGCGCACTTTTCCTTCTGACTTCAATAGTCCTTTTCTAGATTCTTCTTTTGACGAATGTTAGTTGTATTTGACCAAATCTCTTGCACGTTAAGTCCTTACTTCCACTTTTATTCCTGTAACAATATTTACATAACAAACGACCAATTCTTGCAATATTTATTGCGTTAGTACATATATTTCTCGCATTTCTAAGGGATATTTTATGTATATTTGGAGCATTATCAAATCCCCCCATACTTAGCTTATTGCTTGCCCTCAAGCAATCAAAGCGAAAGAATTTTGTTTCATCAGATTAGAAATCATAAGCATAGATAACGCGACAAAGCAACTCACGAAATTTCAGATACATTTTATTTTTCACTCACGCTCAATTTGATGATAAGGGTAATAAACTGGAGTTACTCAAATGCACAGTCATGAAATGTACAAATTACCATAAGCTTGTACTAGAAACTAAACTCCACCGACATGGCGTAAGCACCGGACATTATCTTCAAAAGAGGTTACATACTAGTAAGTTTCTGGTTTGTTTTGTTGAAAATAGTTTATAAGTAAATAATAATCCATCTTATCCGTTATTCCATCGAATTTCTTCATTTAGGTGATACTCAGACATTTAAATTTCTTCTTTTTCTTCTTTTTCTTTTTTTTTCTTGAGGGAAACTTGCTTTCCCCCATACTTATGATAAGAACACTTTTGCAATTATGCGTAATACTTCGAACGGATAAAATTTCATATGATTTAATTAAAAAATTTTCTCAACAAAGTAATTCATTTATATTTTCCATTTTAATAATACCTCTTAATCAGAAAAATGTTTATATCACGCAAGCACAAGTTCTAGAATTTACAAATCACTGGCACACTCATAATTTTCAACCAATACCACTGTTCCAGAAAAAGCGACAAAGACCATACATACACATCCATAACGACGGAATAGACACATATGACTGCAATCAAACCCTAACTCGAACAGACTAAAGGCATCAATTATCTTAGGTATCAAAGATGGATACCTGAAATCTTAAAGTCTAAGGGCGAACCTCACTTTTAATTGGTGGTATAATATGCTAGTAACGTTATCCATCTCGAGTCAGATTGCTTATGATCATAAAATTTTAAATTTGTTATTTTTGGTTTTAAATGTTTTTTTTTCACTTTTCCAAGTTATCTCCCCCCCCCCATACTTAATATGAGCATTGTCCCTAATGCGAAAGATTATAGAGAAAAGATAAATAGAGAAAGTGAAATATACTTTTGCATTGCGTATCCTCCAAAGTTCTTGCTTGCATTCGTCTTTTTTCGTCTCCTTTTCCTGTTTCAAATACACATATTCCAAGACATATCCATAATAATAATTATTCTAATTAATAAGTCTTAAAATACTGTTTCTAATGCAAACAGAGGCATTTACACATAATAATAATAATAATAATAATAATAATAATAATAATATTGTTTTTGAAACACGTGTGTCAAAACACACACAACCACATATCCGACTCGTGTCATCCGACACTACTCATCCTCTTCATCATCATGTTGTTTCTGTGGTGGCTGTTGTGGATAGTGCTGCTGGTAGTACTGGTTGTACTAGGGCTGAGCATAACCAGGTAGGTTGTAAGCACCCTGCAACGAAACATTATAAACTCCTGCCATGTGCTCAAAGACACCCTGGTACCTATCCCAGTGATATGACTGTCTGTACTCCATCCTCTCGATTGCCTCCTGCCTAATCTCCATGCTACCCATACGCTCATATAAATCCTGCATCGAAGCTCTCTGAACTCTCGGGGCTCTCTGGGCGGCAACTCTCTGGACATCATCAACCGGAATATCAGGAATCAATCTATCCTCAGAGTCGATCAATTCTCTCAGGGTAGTCCTGTCTAAATCTCTGCAGTAAACCGGAGTACTCAAGCTATGTATTGTCTCATCAGTCAAAACTCTGCTCTTCTTAGCAATCTTTGTAATGAACTGTCCACAGCAAATCTGACTATCTTTTTGGCTTCCAGCTCCCTTTCTTTTCATCCACTTTGCAATTACCCAAGCCACATTCGCATACCCATTCTGATGTCTATCCTCAAACATACTCAACAACCACAAATCATTTTTCTGAATCTTCTCATATCCAGTCGTCCTCTGACACAATCCGTAAGTGGTTATTTTATGCAACACCTTGAGAATCGGGAATCTAACAAAAGTGATTGAGCTCCTAGACAAATGTAAGTCTATATCTATGCTAATCCTTTCCCAATATTCTCTAGCATTGAAGTTTTCATCACTTATCAAACCTCCTTGAAAATAAAAATCAAAGTCGTCTTCCTCTAACTCATCAGCATGATACAATCCTAATCTTCTAGCAAATTCCAACAAGGTTAGATTATGAGCCTTTCCTCCTAGTCTAAAACTGATTATTTTCTTTGTTTGTAACTCATCACCTGCACATACTTCATCAAACTTATAAATAGCATAGAATTCACGACAAAGTTCTGGGTAAATAGGTTCACGGACGTTAAAAGCCCTTACCCAAACTATAGAAAAGAATATATCCTCTTCAGATTGAGCTTCCTTCAAACTAATTTTCAACATTTGGTCAATCTCGTCTCCACAACCAATTTTGTGTAACAACTGCCAATCCATGATTTGCGGTGAATAAATGAGTTTTGGAAGCAAGGTTGCCAATCTAGAGTTATAGCGAGATTTTGCTTCTCTACTACAATCTCTCCATTCCAAGAATTCGTGGTGAACATCCAGGAGTAATGCTTCTTCAACAGTTTCAACATTTCTAGAGCGTTTGGCACGGGATGACCAGGCTTCATGATCATATGCTCCTGAAGTCTACACACCACAAATCAATCAAAGACATGATATATAATTAAGTTAGACAAGATTTAGTTTTGTTGGTTATGTTTTGATCAATTTGCAGACATTCTGTAACGTTCTGTAATAAAATGTGCGGCGCACTTACATACAAGTGCGGCGATTTTCAAATATTTAAGCAAGTGCGGCGGTTTTCAAAACAAAACCAGCGCACTTCCTGCTCTATTTAAAAAAATGAGTTTTTAATAGTTTTATCATAATCCAAAAACTAATTTCAAATAGTTAAATCTGAATTTATTCAAGGGTTTCTGATAATATCTCTTAAATCTTAACAATGAGGTATAATCCTAGTCTTATTCAAA
>BQNB010030351.1:5231-54947 GCA_026074375.1 Tanacetum coccineum
AAAAAAAGTAATATTTTATTATGCATACGATTGGAATGACAATGAAACCACTCCAAGTCAACACAAAGTTTGTCAATCATCTTCAACGTGAATGGAGCAAATTTGTTACGGATGTCAAGTTAGCAAAAGACATGCATACCACTAACTTTGATCACCTGTATGTACATCAAAGGCAACATGAAGCTCATGCAAATGAAGTTCGTCTACAAAACAAAGGTATCCATATCAGATAGGCTTGGTTGCTAATTCTCCATCCTGTTTGAACCTGACTCGGTATTATCCACAACTGACATTTACTACTCAACTAGACTATTCACCTCCTGCAACACAATATTCTTATGATGCACCAATAGTCTAACAATTACAGTATCAGCCACAAGTTGTTACTCACTCTCTAGTGGTTCAGCAACAACCATATCAAGCACCTGCTTTGCAACAATCCTCTCAAGCACCTACTATTCATCAACCATTGTAACTATCTTTACTAGAGTTGGATTCAGGACTTGTTGTTCCATCTTTTAACCCGTTTGATAATCTAATCACCAGTTTGAACAAGGCAATGGCATTTTTAAGCACAACATTTGCTTCTCGTTTCCCATAAACAAACAATCAGCTAAGAACCTCATCTAATCCTAGAAACCAAGCAACCATTCAAGATGGAAGAGTCGTCGTTCAATCAGTTCAGGGGAGACAGACACAGGGGTATACTAACAGTGGGGAACGAAGTAATGCAACAAATCAAGGTTTTAACAGGTAAGGGGATGCACGTCAAGTAAGGGTGGTTAAGTGTTACAACTGTCCAGAGGAAGGTCATTTTGCTAGACAGTGTACCAACCCAAAAAGACCCAGGAATTCAACATGATTTAAGGAAAAGATGTTGCTGATAGAAGCTTTGGAATCGAAGCATATTTGGATCCAGAATAGTTGGCCTTCTTAGCAGATAATGGAGATACAGTCATTCCAGCTCAAGCATCTCAGGAAATCCCAACTCCAGCAGCATTTCAAACTGATGATCTTGATGCTTTTGATTCTGATTGTGATGATATACCCTCGGCTAAGGCAGTTCTCATGACCAATCTTTCTTCCTATGACTCAAATGTTCTTTCAGATGTACCATTTCATGACACAAACATAGAAAATGATATGAGTTATCAAAGTGTGCAGCAGACACAGTGTTCTGAACAACCATCTTTTGATAATGATACAAAAATTGGCATAACAAGTGACAGTGATATCATCTTTTATGAATAATATTTGCAAGAAACTAAAAATCCGGTTGTTCAAAACACTAGTTTTTCTGCACAACAAGATGAACTTTTAATGTTTGTCATTGAAGAAATGTCTAGTCAAGTTGCAAAATATAATAAGGTGCAGCAGGAAAACCTAATTGTAAATTAGACCTTAACTGCCGAGCTTAAAAGATATAAAGAACAAGTAAAAATATTTGAACAAAGACAAAAGTTGTATTTAAATGACAGAGAAAAGTACAATGATGGTCAATTAAAAAAGGTTATTGTTGACAAAAATGCAAAGGTTGCGGATTTTGAAAAACAAATACACTCATTAAAACTACAACTCAATGCAACAGTTGAAAGTCATAAGACTTTATCAACAACTGTTGAACGTTTGAAAAAGGAGTCTACGCAAAAGGAAGATAAATATCTGGATGAAGTCATTGATTTACCAAGAAAAACAAAGCTTTAGACAATGTGGTTTACATAATGGGGCACTAAACGCAAACAATGCATATGTTAACAAAACCTCAAGCTTTTTATGATGAAAGTCACAAAACAACACTTGGTTATCAAAATCCTTTTTATCTCTCTTAAGCTCAGCGAAAAGTACCTATTTTGTATAATGGCCATACTGTTGTTAAGACACATGATGCTTTGTCTGTAACTGATACTGAGGAAACCTTAAAATTAGCTGAAGAGAGTAGGTTAAAAATGCTAGCTAAACAAAATGATCCAAGCTTAAAAGAAAAGAAAGTTAATATTGCCCATGTTGATTATTTGGCTTTAAATAAACCATCTGAGCATTTTGTTAAGCATTTTGTGCCTCATAAACAATTATCTGCATAATAGTCATTTTGGTTACCTGTTTCAAAATCCGTTTTTAAAAAACTACCTGTTTCATCCGAACCAGTTTCAAAGAAAGAAATTCCTCGTTAACTTCCATCAATCAGTTTGGTAAAAGATAGTTTTCACAAAATGAAGGAGCATGTTAATAAATTTGATGAAACTATGACTTTTCATACCAAAATAACTAGAAATAGAATAGGATCTTGGGGGTTGAACATATAAAAGGGGCTTTTGAAAAAGATGTCAAACCTTTTTCTTAAACTTTGAAAGAATTTTTTTAGCTGTTTGAACACGGTCTTTACAAAGAACTCAAAGACATGAAAGCTGTTTTTAATCAAATAGAAACCGAGGTTGCCAAATGTTCTGTAGATAAGAAGTATTTTGAGATTGAGAAAAAGGAATTATGCCTTGATAATGATCGTCTTTTAGAGCATATTATCTATCAAGATGTAATGAATACTATAATGCATGCTAATGATCATTCTGATAATGTGTTACATGCGAATAATAATTCTCTTGAACATGATAATTCTGCATTAGAACTGTTGAAACATGAAAATGATCGTTTAATGGAGCTTCTTATATCTTAAGATCTTGTGCATACTGCTGTTGATACTTTATCTGCCATTAATGATTATAAATCCATGCAACAGAGTTTTATGGATAAATACAATGAGACTTTAGTACTTAAGGCTGAGCTTGCTAAAAAGTATGACACGATTGAAAAGGCTGTTTAAAATGAACTTTCGAAAAGATGTTCACGACTTGAAAATTGGTGCATTTCTCTTAAAATTAAATTGCAACAAAACAAAGAAAGTTTTCAAATTAACAGACCATATCATTATCAAGATGCTTCTGAATTTAAGGAATTTTTCATAATAAATGAATTGTAAGCTCAGCTAAAAGCAAATAATGTCTCGATTGAGAAGTTGAAGGAACACATTGCAAAATTAATGGAAAGAATGTGGTTGAAAGTGTTCAAAATATGAAAAATTCGAATGTGGTTACTTCAAAAGTGTATAAACTAGATTTTCCACCTCTTTCCCCTTGCATAAAGAATAATATAGCTGCACATGTAGACTATCTTAAGCACACACAAGAAAATGCTGATATACTTTATGAAATCATCAAACACGATAGAGAACTAAGGCCATTAGATAGTGAACTAGACTCTGCCTATAAGTTTGTTACATGAATTCATAAATTGCTTGTTTATGTTAGTGCTACATGCCCTAGCTTGAAACCTGTGAGTCAAAAGTTAGTTACTGTTACACCAATCAACAGGGATAGGAAAGTTAGGTTTGCAGAATCAAGTGATACATCAAAAGATAAAACGCAAAAACAGGTACAACCACAAGACAAACAGACCATTAACAATGCTATGTCACCTTCTACAGGAGTAAGCAGTTCTACTGAAGCCAGCGGATTAAAGCCTTGGAGCAATATAAAGAAAGATAAGATCACGCAAACTTCAAGTAGTAACAAGAAGAAAATGTGGAAAGCTAATGGTAAAGTTTACACTAAGGTTGGATATATCTGGAAACCTACACGGCAAACCTTAACTATAGATGAATATACATGCCCTTTAACTAGGATAATCTCCACTAAAGTTATGCCTCCTAGGAAATCCATATCAACAACACCAGTTAAGCAAACACAACCAAGTAGTAACAAATCTGGGAAACTCAAAGATATAAAACAAGTAGGTTCGAGTAGTCAATCTAAGACTGTAGGTTCTAAGATTTCTAACCACTCGAAACCCATGAAAAAATGGGGATCTAAAGTTTCTACTGCTCCATCTCCTTCCCTTGTTAATTTCAGGTCGTACAAATCGTACTCTGGTACCTGGACTTGGACTGCTCCAAGCATATGACCGGGCAGCGCTCTTAGCTCATCAACTTTGTTAGCAAATTTTTACGTATTGTCAGATTTAAAAACGATCAGATTGCAATGATTATGGGTTATGGTGGCTATCAGCTTAGGAATGTTACAATTGCGCGGGTGTATTATGTTGAAGGTCCCGAGCACAATTTTTTCTCTGTGGGTTAATTTTGTGACTCGGATCTTAAAGTTGCATTCTGAAAACACACGTGTTATGTTTGGAGTTTAGACGGTGATGATTTACTTTCCGAATCAAGAGACGCAAATTTGTACACCATTTCTATAGATGATATGTCAAAGTCTTCTTCAATTTGTTTACTATCTAAAGCTTCGAATACTAAAAGTTGGTTATGGCACTGACGGTTGTCTCATTTAAACTTCGGTACTCTAAAGTAGTTGGCTAAGCAAGGTCTTGTTCGAGGTCTACCAAAGCTGAAATTCAAGAAAGATCATCTATGTCCGGCATGCTCTATAGGAAAAATCAAGAAGTCTTCTCATAAACCCAAAGCTAACAACACTAATCAAGAAAAACTCTATCTTTTGCATATGAATCTATGCGGGCCAATGCGTGTGGAGAGTATAATTAGGAAGAAATATATCATGGTTATCGTCGATGACTACTTAAGATTTACGTGGGTCAAGTTTTTGAGATCAAACGATGAAGCTCCTGAGGTCATCATCAAATTCTTGAAGCAGATACAAGTTCGTTTGAATGCAACTGTCCAAACAGATAATGGAAATGAATTTGTAAATCAGACTCTTCGTGAATATTATGAAAATATCATAATTTCACATTAAACATCCATTGCATGCACTCCACAACAGAACGACATTGTTGAAAGATGGAACCATACTTTAATGAAAGTTGCTCGCATTATACTAATTTTTTCAAAAGCTCAACTATTTCTCTAGGCAGAAGCAGTTAATACAGCTTGTTATATCCAAAACATATCCCTCATACGTCTCCGTTATAACAAAACTACATATGAGCTGATGCACAACAAGAAACCAGATTTATCTTATCTTCATGTCTTTGGTTCCCTGTGTTATCCAACCAATCACAGTGAGGATTTGGGTAAATTAAAAGCAAAATCCAATATTGGTATTTTCGTTGGTTACACTCCTAAAAGAAAGTTTTCCGAATCTACAACAAAAGAACTCGACTAATCATGGAAACAATTCATATAACCTTTGATGAGCTGATAACAATGGCTTCTGAACAGTCCAGTTCAGGACCTGCACCTTAATTAATGACTCCTGGTACACTCAGTTCAAGACTCGTGCCAAATCCTATTCCTCAACCACCTTATGTACCGCCCACAAAAAATGATTGGGATATCTTGTTTCAACCCATGTTTGACGAGTTCTTCAATCCTCCTCAAAGTGTTGTTTCTCCAATTCCTGTTGCTGCTGCTCCAAGACCTGTTGATCCAACCGATTCACCTGTATCAACTTTAATTAACCAAGATGCACCATTTACAAGTAACCCGTCCACACAAGAATATAAACAATCTCCAATTATCTCTCAAGGTGTTGAAGAATCGCCAAAAACCCCACACTTTCCTGATGATCACTTCATGAAACTCTTCATGAATACTCGACTTCTCAAGGATCATCATCAAATGTGCGGTCATCCCACCCTCTATTAGAAATTCTTGGTAAATGGACTGAGAATCGTCCATTAGCAAATGTGATTGGAGATCCTTCTCGACCAGTCTCTATAAGAAAGCAATTTAAGACAGACGCCATATGGTGTTATTTTGATGCCTTCTTCACTTCAGTTGAACCGAAGAATTTTAAAGAAACAATGCTCGAATCCTCCTGGATAGAAGCCATGTAGGAAGAAATACATGAATTCGAGCGACTGCAATTTTAGGAATTAGTACCATGTCCAGATCTTGTTATGTTGATCAAAATTAAATGGATCTACAAAGTCAAGAAATACGAACTTGGAGGCGTACTAAAAAACAAGGCTCGATTGGTTGCTAAAGGATACCGTCAAAAAGAGGGGATTGATTTCGAGGAATCGTTCGCACCTGTTTCCAGACTAGAAGCCATTCGTATCTTCATTGCAAATGCTGCCAACAAGAACATAACAATCTACCAGATGGATGTTAAAACTGCTTTCATAAATGGCGAGCTACGCGAAGTGGTTTATGTTAGTCAACCGGAAGGATTCGTAGATCAAGACAAGCCAAATCACGTGTACCGGTTCAAAAAGGCACTTTATGGTCTTAAACAAGATCCACGCACATGGTATGACATGCTGTCTAGTTTTCTCCTATCACAAGAATTCTCTAAGTTGCAGTCGATCCAACACTATTCACCTACAGATGTGCTTGGAACCTGTTAAAAAGGAGGATGAAGTTGTTAACTTCTTAATTGTTAATTTCTTTGAAAAAGTGCTTAGTAGGAGCATGAATAAAGAGAAACCACCTATGTAAATGTTGAGGTTTCGCCGCCACAAAAAGCATGGACTTTGGATTTTACAACCTTTATGAATTAGATATGGACACATGGCTTGTATAATGTAAGGAGCATTTAAGTGTTTGAAAACTTGTGTGTATTTACCTTCAGGTACTCAAATGGGTTGAAGGGTTCAATTCTTAGAACACCCTGATTCTCAAATATTTGAACATGTAATTACTAAGATGGAAATTCAATCCTCAAGACATTTTCATTTATGCACTTGTTTGTTTAATGTTTATTTTTCATGCTAAGTAATTGTACTAAATTAGGGAGGATTGTTAGAAATTTAGTTTAATTGTAGGGTTCAATTCATACCTGGTAATGGGGCTGGAGGTACAGAGAGTACACCCAGAGGTCACTAAACACCCTGAATCTAATAATGGTTAAAAGGGAATTCATGTTTATGATGAAGTTTAGAGGTCGCCGATGAAGTTCATTGAGTTCACTCACTGAATGGTATTCATCAGTGGTCGTTGATGATCTTCAGTAAGTTCACTCTTCAGTGAGTAACTCTGGACTGAAGAATATTCATCAGAGGACTTATGGCTTCAGCTTTGTAACTCACTGAGTGAGTAAGCTGAAGGATACCATCAGGGAGTAATCCATCAGAAGAAGTATCCTCAACGGGTTAACTCATCAGTGGGTTGTTTCAGTATTGAGCTATCAGAGGGTGTGCTCCTCAATGGGCTAGCTGATGATTCAAGACACTGAATGAATAACACTCTTGATTGAATTCAATGACTTATAACTGATTTGACCATTTCTTATGGTAAGTTACAATCACATTTAATTACCACATTAATGGGTCACGTAACCATTAATTCCTGAAATCAAGGAGGCTAATTATGGATGGGATTATATCTCCTATAATCTCTCATAATTCTTTGACTAAGGACTTGAGTACTCTCCTATAAATAGGAGATCATAACTGCATGAAGCATAGACAAAACCAAAACACTTGGATGCATAAGGGTTCTTGATTGGTGCCTCAAACAAGAACATACATTTAGTATTTTTAGTAAACACTCCAATATTACTAAAAGTTGGAGGTTTGTGTTGCTGGGTTGTCTTCCATCCTATTCTATTTAGTATTTTTGATGCAGGCCTAAGTATTGAAGAACGGGCCCTTTTATTTCTGGAGGCCCAAGATCGTGTGAAGAAAGGGCCTTTATTCAAAGTGGCATAACTTGGGCTCAGACACTCCGTTTCAGCCGTTTTGAAGCTTGGAACGAGGAGAACACCGTGGTAACCGAACATAGTTGGGTTACAGAACTTTTGAGCCCTGACACTATATTTTGTGAGTTATTTGCATTTTTTTGTTTTTCGGGGTATTTTTGGACTTTAGTTTTTAGGCTAGCTTTCGTCCCGTTTGTTTTTTGAGGCCTGGTTTAGTATTATTTTCCTATTTAATAAGTGTATTGTAACCCTAGCTATTTAGTTTAAGAAATACGAAAAGTTTATTTTTGGCAGTTTGTTAATTATCCTAAAAATCGGTATTCATTCGAATCAACAATTGTTGGAAGAATCAATCCTGGTATTCGTGTGAATCAATGAGATCAATTTGTGTTATCTCGTTTTTTTAGTCTACATCAATTTTTCAGTTATTGCTACTCTTTTTTACCACACTAATTATACGTACTTTCAAACAGAACCAAAACGCCAATGAACACCTTACACCACAAACAAAACCAAGAACACAATGCATGACATAATGCCTAGAACGAAAAAAAAACAAAATATAAGAATCCTTTACTTTCTCCTAAAGCTAGAGCTAGAGTTTGAAATTGACCTTGAGCTCGAGCCAAAGGAAAACGCCTCTGAACAGCTATGACATGAATGATAATCTTGTCGTTGTTGTTTTTGACTATTCCACTATGATGCGGTTGTCGTAAGACTCGCAAAAGAGTTTTACAGCTCCCTAGGCAGTGCACCTAATCGTTGCAGTGTAGTATAGGCAAGACTCGGGGGTTTTTATCGTTCTCTAGGGGAATAGGTTGGGAAGGCTTGAACAGAATCTAACAGAGGTTTACGAGGTTGAGAGAAGATTGTTTTTATATTTTTATATTTTAATAAAAGTAGGTAAATATCATTGGTTGAGAGGTTGGTTGGTTTTTAACTAATTAAACTAATTAATATCTAAACTACTTGGTGATAACTTATATGATAAATGAACGTATTTACTTAATCATGTATTAGTCCTTAGTTTGCATCTCCTAATCCTGTTGCTTTGTCACACTTGTGATGATCTGTGTAAGTATTTTCTAAGTCATGAACGAATTACACGAACCCGCCGTCTATGAAATATTCCGTTAAGGCAACGCACAAGTAAGGTGGTATGAAGACTATTACAAGGCCCCTAAGAGTATATAGATGCAATTAAAATACCTTAAGAGGGATTAACCATATTAGGGGTAAGGTAGTATAAAGACGTTACCGATGGTATCCTTTCTACACACTCGCGTTTCTCTAGATGTCTATGCCAATTTAATATCTTATGGCTAGTTTTCTAAAGCAAAACGCGCACATCCATCACAAGAAGCAACATTAAAAGGATCTACAAACTAAGTTTCATGCAATCATAAGTAAATACTAAAGGATCTAGCCTAGCATATTAAACAAGGAAGATGAACAAGAATCAATCACAAAACACATGAACATATTGAGTGATTAAGGATAGATGAACTTCACTTGATTAAAGTATGGATTATAGACTCATACAATATGGTTTTGAGGCCCTAAAATGGCCTAAAATCTGCTACACTCGAACTATTTAAGTTAGGGTTCGTCTCCCAAAAGTTACACACTAACCTCTAAAAACGAATTTGTATATATAGAAAAAGAGGCCCGACGGCGTCGAGTTATATCTCTGACGCCGTCGCCCCGTAGAATCTTCTAGGGTTTCTTTAAGTTGACTACATTCTGACGCCGTCTAAAAATCTTTGACGTTGTCTCTTGAATGATCCTGACGCCGTCGCTTGTGTTTTGCGACGTCGCCTCTAGCTACTGTTAGGAATTTCTTCAAGATAGTTGGTGTAGAGTCGTGGTCTTGCCTGTTTCTTCTCCAATTGAGCCCAGCTTACGTGTATTTCCTCCAAAATCCATCCAAGTGCTAAGAATGCAAAACAAACGATCTAGCACATAATCTGGGCATATTTGCATGATTTAGGGGGGGTTAAATGATCCCGAAAAAGTGTATAAAATGACACCTCATCAAATACCCTTACACTTGGGATTTGCTTGTCCTCAAGCAAATAGGCTTTTCTATCTAAACAATAACAATTTTGAGGGCATTTAACCTACTCTTTAAAAGCAGTTTATGACACAACCTTCTAGACCTCGTAATAAAAGAACGGAAAGCATATACTAGCACTTCACATAAGTGTTTGGATTCTCTCTTTCTCTGAGGTGTATAATGAATAATAACAATATGAGGAAACGAAAAAATAACACTCATTACCTGTCATAGCATATAAATTACCATAGGCTTGGTAAATGATCAAACCTCCTCCGCTAGGCGCAAGTACTAGTCATTACTATCAAAGAGGTCTTTTAAAGGGTCGTGATGTGTAGGTGTAAGATAACATTAATGGAAATGGATGAGATATATTTGGGGGGTGACTTTTTGGGTGATTTTGGGTGAAAAGGTTAGCTAATTATTTATAAGAATACACGGATTGGGTTGCTAAGCCAAGGACCCAGACAAAGATATACAAACTCTACATCAATCTCTTTTTTTCAGATAACATAATACATCATAACTTGGGGTTTATAAATACACCCCTACACTTGAGTTTTAGAACTCATTACGATTTAACTAATGACCCAGATTGAGGTGGACCAACATAACATGGAGCTTGTTGAGCTCTATTGGGAGTATCAAATTACTTCTTCCTCAATTCTTCATAAGATAAATACTATCATGAATCCCAATCGTCCCAAAACAGTATATACACAGATAAGAACTTAGCAACCTGTTGCGGTTGTCGTAAGGGACTTTTACAAGAAGTTTTACAACTCCTTAGGCAGCGTACCTAACCGTTGTAGTACTAGTATAGGCAAGACTCGAGGGTTGTTATCGTTCTCTAGGGGAATAGGTTGGGAAGGCTTGATCACGGTCTAACAGAATTCTTGGGGTTGAGAGAAGATTCTTTTTGTATTTTTATATTTTATGAAAGCAAGTAAATCAATGGTTTGAGAGATTGGTTTGTTTAACTACTAATTAAACTAATATCTAATCTACTAGTGATAACTTTATGATAATTAAATGTATTTACTTAATCATGCATTACTTATCATATTGCTTCTCCTAATCTTATTGCCTTGTCACACTTGTGATGATATGTGTAAGTATTTCCTAGGTCATGAACGGATTACACGAACCCGCCGTTTATTTAATATTCTGTTAGAACAATGCACAAGTAAGGTAGTATGAAAACTATTACAAAGCCCTTAAGAGTACATTAAATGCATGTGAAAAATCTTAAGAGGGATCAACCGTATAAAGGGGCAAGGTAGTATGAAGACTGTTACCCGATGGTATCCTTTCTACGCACTCGCATTTCCCTAGACGTGTCTACAACGATATAGACAAAAGCTGGTTTTCTAGAACCTAACGCGCACAATCATCAATCAAAAAGCAACAGTAAAAGGATCTACAATCCGACTTTCATGCAATCATACGCAAATACAAAGGAGGGTTTAGCCTCGCATGTTATAAAGGAAGCAAAGAGATAAATCAATCACACAACACATAGTCATATTGAATGATTAATGATAAATAACCTTACTTGAATTAAAACATGGATTCAAGGTAGTACAATAGGGTTTTGAGGCCCTAAAAACGACCTTTGAAGCTGCTACAAGAGCTAGGGTTCGTCTCCCAAAAGTTATACAAAGTTACACACTTAAAACCTTAAAATCGGTTTAGTATATATAGAGATATCGTTGCAACGGCATCGCATTGTAATCCTGACTCCATCGCTACGTGGATGATTCTAGATCCTCATTAAGTCGGCCATGTCCTGACGCCATTAATAAATCTTTGACACCATTACTAGATGGATCACGACGGTGTCGCTTTATGCATGCGATGCCGTCTCCACGTTCTGTAAGCAATACATCTTCAAGGATTTGGTGTAGGTCCGTAATCTCGTCCGTTTCTTCTCCAAATGAGCCCAGGTCACGTGTATTCCCTCCAAATGTCATCCAAGTGCTAAAAACCTGAAAACAAATGATTAAGCACATAATCTGGGCATATTTGCATGATTTAGGGGGTTAAATGACCCCGAAATAGTGTATAAAATGACACATCATCAAATACCCCTACACTTGGGATTTGCTTGTCCTCAAGCAAATGGGCTTTTTTACCTAGACAATAGCAATATGAGGGTCATTTAACCTACTCTTTAAAAGTATTTTACAACACAACCTCCTAGACCTCGTAATTAAAAACACCGAAAGTATATACTAGCACCTCACATAAGTGTTTGGGATTCTCTCTTTCGCTCGGGTGTATAATAAATTATAACATAATGGGGAAACGGAAAATCAACACTCATTGCATGTCATAACATATAAATTACCGTAGGCATGGTAAATGATCAAACCTCCACCGCTAGGTGCAAGCATTATTCATTGTTATCCAATAGGTCTTTTAAAGGGTTGTGGGGTGTAAGTGTAAGATAACATCTAATGGAAGCGGCGCGACACAATCATCAAATATCCTACTATCCACTGCAGTTTGTGTAATTTCACTGCGGTTTATGTTTAGCACTGCGGTTTATTACATACAGTTGATACATAATTTTGCGGTTTATTACATTTTAGGGAAACAAAGTTCTGTTAAAATTTTCATTCCACTGACATTTCAATGAGATTTTTGACATTTCATTGAGGTTTGTGACATTTCACTAAGGTTTGTGACTTTTCATTCCACTGTGGTTTGTGACATTTAACTGAGGTTTGTGACATTTCATTCCACCGCGGTTTGTGACATTGCACTGAGGTTTGTTACATTTTATTCCACTGCGGTTTGTGACATTTCAAGCAAAAGATATTTTCTATGGTTTGTCTTGGATTAGTAAAATCCCATGAAATACTAACTTATTTTCCCGGTTTAATCAAGATTAGTACAATCTTGTGAAATAACAAGAACTTAATCACTCATAACAACATCACTTTAACACAATTCTCATCAATCACTGAATCGATCTAACCATTTCACTTCACATTTCAAGAAATTCAAGATGAGTTTATTATTAGCAGAAAATGTCATTGTTGTCGGAGCTGACAATCGTCCCCCTATGCTCGATAAGACTAATTACAGTTCACGGGTAAGTAGTATTCTGAAGTTACTTGTTGATTCAGTTCTCAACGGACCTTTCCAATACGGAACAATTGTAGAATCTGAAAATGAAACTACTCCAGCAACAGTCAGAGCACGGACATACACTGTCCTATCCCAAGTAGATAATCATGATACCCAAGCAATAGAGTCGAATAGTTTACTTTAGAAAGTGATTACACGATTCCAAGTGATATCTGGTAGCAATCTTTGGTACGTAGCTAGGTTATTGATTATCTTTACCTTGATCTAGGACACATAACCTCCAACATAAACTCCATATGATCATTAAATAATATCATTATAGCTTGACGAACAGAGGGACAATTTGGTGAGAAGAATTTATAGTTGTAAAAAAGTCTACATAAAAAATAAAATCTTGAAAATGTGTTCATTAACACCAACAATAAAACCACCTGATTAAGTACTATCTGGCTCAACACCTAGGGAGCATGTTCGGCACACAAGGGAGAACCAAGACATTTAACGTCTAATCGGCCACAAGTACCAGTGTGTTTTTGCTTTTTGAGAAAAAAACAAATTACTTGGATGCTTTAAATCCAACACGTAAGAAGCCTTTTAACCATGAAATGATTTAACCTTCATAATAACATGTAACGAGAGGGTTTGCTCGTGCTTCGTTGCGAGGCGTTATGAAATGTTTTGGGTCGGGTCGTTTGAGTACAGAATGCGGTTCAGATGCAATTACTGTGTCGAAAAAGAAAAGGTAGTAAAACTATTCTGAAAATACAAAACAAACATGTCACCTGCACAACTAAGATGTAACCAACTCATAAAAAAAACTCCCCATGTACTTGCACAACCACAATGAGTATATATGAATAAAATATACATAAATTTTGTCTAATTCTTTTGGGTTTAGTTAGCCTTTACAGCTTAACAACTTTGTGGTTTTAAAAGCTTACATTTACCACTTTGCGCAGACTTCCTTTGTTCAGTTGGCCTTTTATACCTGCACAAAACAATCCAAGTCTTAAACTTTATCATCCAAAAAAAATCAAAACTTCAATAACATTGGTTGAGAAATTACATAGCATACTATCCAATATGAGTCATGAATACACTTAGCAGATCCTGAAGACAGTCCAATGTCTATAAATTAGCATAGCTATAAATTCGTACATAGATCACAGAAGAAAGGAGGTAATAAAAGCTAACATCATTTATAGAATGGGAAACAACAGACGGTCTTAAAGAACTCGCAAATATTAGAGGGAGATCCCAAGTTACAGCTAAGACACCACGATTGCTTTAAGAACACAACCATTCTAATGTTTTTAGCGGGCTCCCCGATTGGATTGACTCGTCGTTTTAAGTTGACGAATACACCTTGATCGATGGCTCAACCAGAGTCCACCATGTGCCAGCTGTAGTTTTCCGCTAAGTAAGCACAAGGCTTGAAAGAACTCCCCAAACGTCTGACCACGTCCCCGATCCTCAGACAAACATATTAGATCCACCAATCTGCCCATAAATCGGCGAAAAGGAACCTCATTAATCCGATGGTGAGAATAAGCCAATCATATCTTCATACATTAATAATGCCCTTATGAGTGCAAAATAATAATGTCTGTTTTTTAATACTCACATTGTCTGAAACAAATATTGGAGTACTGACCAAATGCTACTTCATGTTGAGGAGATATTTATGAGAGTGCGTTTAGAGGTTCAAACATGAACTTGTATAACAATGGGTCAAGCCAAATATTCTACTACCTAATATCATTATGCATGTTTTGTAGGTGATGTTGGGCTTGTATTGATTTTCTAGTGCTGTGTAGAAGACAACAATTTTCTCTTTGCTCCCCAACAGAAAAGAGATTACTACATGTACATGTTGTGCACAAAATTATTCATAAAAGCATCTTCCAAAAAAGCAACGTATTTTCAAAGCCTTTCTTAAAAAAGGTAAACACAAAAAAATTTTCAGTGGAAGTAACAGAAATATAGTGTTTAAAAAAAATAAATTTCCATTTGTTAAATCAAAACAACAGTTTTCTGCTATTCAACCCATATGATATCTAAGACCAGCAATTATATCTTGAGCAAGAAAGGGACTGTTTTACATCTGTAATATATAGAGCATGAATCTGATTAAGATGAGCCGGGGTTTTCTAACAAAAGGCCCGAGCTTTTGTAAAAACAGATAATTATAGCAACGCCATATTTTCAAATATGGCGCAAAATGTAATCAGACAAATAAATGAGTTGCCATTACCATCGTGTTTGACCAAAACTTTCACTGTACAATCTAACACTGTTCCTAGCAAGGATTGGCAAGGGACAAGTCACTCTTAACCCATAAGTGTGAATTAAGGGTATAAGTTCATAAACATCTTCAAACGCCCATCATGCAAAGATGCTCAGAAAAAAAATGAGTGATACCATAACTTTTTCAAGAAAAAAACGGTACAAAAGTTTTAGCAAAGAACATAAACTTGCTAAAATTGGAAACATAAGTAGGGACGTTACCTGCACTTACCATTTTACTTGTTAGTTGCACATATTTTGCTACTTGTTATATAATATACATGTTTGACCTGATGTTATTTAAGAATGTAATTTATAATCATATTATATGTATGTTCTGTATAAGCGCGTAAAATGGCATGCTATGACATTTGCTACACAATAAAAGAAATGCACTTTTGGTTTGGGACAGTCGAACATATATTACACTTGTCAAGATGACTTCGTTATATAAAATAGGCGTTAGACGTCATTTGTTCACCCATTGAAAAAGCCAAAATTTGGGTCATGCAAGCATATACTTTTATCATAAGTTATGTTGAACAATTAATAACTTATTAAACGCCAAACCTGATAGAATGAATGAATGGACAGTTCTCCTTCCAGGTCCTTCCTTCCCAGATCTAGACATTCCACCTAATCCTCTTTAACCCAAAACCTGCCATGTCATCACCCATTTACATGTGTCATTTACTCATGCAACCAACAATGTCATATAGCCATGTGAACAAAATTACCTGTTTTGACCCACTACATAACCTACACAAACCATTTTGACCAATTCAAAAGACAATTTGCTGCAACAACAATCCATTTAAATTTTATTAGCGCCATATGTAGCACGTTAGTATAGGAAGTATCATTTACATTTCAAGTCATTTCCGTCTTTTGTTATATGACAATAAAAAAGAGAGTAACAATTTTTGATGTTGGGGTTGTCTGATAGATAGCCGGGTAGCAAAAATTAAGGTTTTCCGTGTCATGTAAATTATACTTATAAACTCACCATGAAACAGATGGGTGGGGGGGGGGTAAAAGCTTGTAAACCGAGTGCATTTGTTGGCAAGCTCTAAAAGGGACCGTTTCCTCGCTCTCTTATCTGCTTGGGTGACTTTTATATGCGCGTGCTCTTTAAAATTTCCTATAGTATTGTATGTGATTTAACTCGATATTCATTATGTTTAACAAATGGTTTTATGTATTAAGTAGATAAGAAAAAATAAAAAGTGAGAACTTAATTAGTTAATTTCCCAGATATGTTGACTGGCTTAATTTTTTAGGCAGAATACTAATATATAAAAAGCAATCACAAACACCCATAGCTATAATATAAACTTCTACTTGCATGTAAGTTAACTAAGGAGAAGGAAATCGGATGATAATTGGTTTGAAGTCCATTTGTTAGCGTCTTTTTTGCCAATTTTGATAAACCACCAACAGGTTTTCCTGCTGTCAAGAGCAAAAACTTGAGGTTATGCAACAGTGGGCGCATGAGTTCGCGGGGGTTGTATCTCTATCTCTCATATCTCTCTCGTGGAATGGGGCATATGTGCCTATCTTGCCATTTCTTTTGTTTGGATATAATGCTCGTGTCTTTGTAGAACCCAAGTACACGACCCCCCCTCCCCTCCCAAGTCTACGTATTAGGTCATAGCACATTTCTGTTTCCCTTTTCACCTGCATTGATACACAACACACCCATATCATATATAATAAGGTGAACATAATAGTAAATTGCTGGTAATAAATGCAATGAATGAATGCCGATATCAAAAGTAAGCATGATTACTATAACGTAATTTAAAAAAATAATCGATTACAGTGAATCTTTATGGCACCTATTGAAAAATTATGATAGTGTTAAGAACTTCAAACCTCAATATTGCTTTTAAATGTAACATGATTAGATTCAAGCTACTAAAGTACCTCTCGACTCATTAGATATCTAATAGCATTTTGTATATCCAGGCGCCATGCTACGTCAAATTCCTAAAACATATACTCATGATAAACGATCTATTGGTATAGGGTTGTTTGGAATTGCTTATTGAGACAGTGCGAAACCCAAATGTCATGTTTTAGTCCAGCAAATTCCTTTACACTCTCAATGTGCAAGTTTCTTCACTTGTTGTTTCAGCTGTACACCTACCAAGCGTTGTTGCCAATATTCATGATAACTCAAATGCAGTGTCGTAAATATTGGCGGCCGATATATCGGTTATCGGCGGTCAACCGATACGATATTTCACTTATCGGTCATAAATATCAGTTTCGGTCAAAATCGGTCAATATCGGTCATAAATAATCGGTTTGTGTAAATCTCTGGAATCAAAAAGACTTATTTTGTTAGAATATTGCCAATAAAAATATTTTGTAAAATTTAATTTCTTTATTTATGGGACTCCGCCGAGAACGAATAAATATCTAGGGGAAAAAATAAGTGTTTTCAATACATAGCGAACAATAGAGTTGTATAAAAGTGTGCTGGTAAGAGTATTTACCTCCAATATTCATAAAATATGAATCAGGGTTGACTGTTCGTATTATGTGAATTTTCTCCTGTGGTAACTTACGGGTATGCTGGTCTCATCTATTATCAGGCGCTTTGTCAATACTTCTATTGGCCACGACATGTAGTCCCAGACACTGTGGAAAAGCGTGATTCCACACAGTGTTTCATATTCTGAGATGCGGTGGTCGAAGTAAGAAGTCCGCGGACGGAAAATACTTCTGACCAAAAAGAAACAAAAAATAATTAACGTAATGCGGCCGTTTGTTCACAATTATAAACTAATACAAAATTTATAAAATTGGTGTTAGACTAGACCCAGTGTATAATCGGTGACCCAATCAACCGAATACTAAACCGGGTTTTAAAACATTGGCTAAGATATGATCGAAATTTAGTCATTTACAGTTTATTAGTAAATTTCATTTTTATTTTTATACTTTCAAAATACGGGCTATGACTATTAAACAAACAAAATCCAACCCTCCATTCAGTGGAAATCAATGGCCACAAATAGAGTTTAAAAAGAATGAGGTGAATAACAGGAAAATATACAACATTGTTTCATATTCAAGAGATGTATTTATCCATTTGTTTACGTACAGAGCTGTGTTAACCAATGCCATAGACATATAGCAAGAGAAGTGTAAATTTTCCTCAATATCTGTTGCTCGATTCGGGGATTCTCTCCCCATTGTTATAAGAGCAATTTGTACATGAACTGTTTGTTATATAGCGTCTTTTCACATCATGCCAAAGGTCCGATCCTTTAACTAATGTTGCTTGGCCTTGATTATCCAAATGTTGACCAGTGCCTGAATAAATCGGAGGTATCCAACATCAGCAACAAACATGAAGAACTGAAGATCTAGAAAAATGGAACATAACTAAAAAACACCACTAACTTAAAAACATGAAACATATTCAGCATATTACCATCAGTTGAGTTATGTTTCTGCAGAACCTCGCGTATGGAAAATGGCCGCTGATTTGATAAAGTTTGTAGAAATGAGCTTTTACTGTTAACATCGTACGTGGAAGCTTGGCTGCTACCTAACAATATCCAAACGAAAATGCAAAAAATCCGATTCAAACCAAAAAGCCAAAAAAAGTAACAACTAATATCACAAACCTAAAAAATATGTTTTCACCTGTGCTGTTACACTGCTCTTAATCTACAGACCCAATGCCCAAAGCTTGGCTAACCCTGTCGCTTTCCATTTCCATAGTTTTGTCTATCTTCGTAATGTTAGCAAAAAACAGATTTGCCATTTTTGGAAGAAAGTACAATACCCAAAGAATTGATACCCAAAGAATTGATACCCAAAAGTGATACTACTGATTTTAGACACCATGTGCATATAAACCTCTAATAATAACCACGGCCCCTAAGTATGAAAGCCAACGCCTCCTAAATAAGCAACCTAATTATCTACTATTTGATAATTTTATGTAATCTTTCACTTTGAAAGATCAATAACAAATGAATTTATTGGAAACCTGATAATTACATGTTATAAAAAAAATTAACAAGGTGTTTGTTTCGGCTTATATAGCCGGCTTATGGCTTATTTAAATTTGGGCTTATGTTTCACAAGCTCAGTTTTGTAGCTTATTTTGGAACTTTTCGGCTTATGTTTTATGTCACTTTTTGTGACATTACACTTGTATAAGCCGAAAAGTTTCAAAATAAGCTTATGAAACATAAGCTCAAATTCAAATAAGCCATAAGCCGGCTATATAAAAAAAATGTACTATTTCTTAAGGGTTTCAAGCAGCAACAAAGCCTTACACAAAAAATATCAAACAACACAAAATATCAAAAAATACCCAAATCATATTAAATACCCTAAAATTGACTACCAAATATCATTTACAATTTCAAAAAACAGAAATCAAAACCCAGTAAACATTTCATCGAGCATTTCGTGTGCAACCATTTATTTTAGAAAAACAACATCAAATTACATATAGCTTTGAACTTTTTAATACCCTTTATCATGAATCAAACCACTTAATCAAAATACCCAAAATAAATAAATAAGAAAACAAACCTTTATGCAGTTAAGGAACTTTTGTTAGCAACACCATCTCAAATATGTGTTTTTAGAGAGAGAGACAAAGTGGGATGGTGGGAAGAGGATGTGTAGACACGTATCAACTTGGGTTGGGTCAAACCCGTATTTCCACCGGGTCAACCCTATCACAGACACATAAACCGGGTCAGGTAAAGAAGTGGAGCACCGACAAATTTTTTAATAATAAACTCCCGTGCACGCACATTATGTTTTTTTTAAATATATATATAATTTTTTTTGTTTTATAAGTTATGAAAGTTTAAGGGGTTACTTGTTTTTTTTAAGTTATAATAAAATTTGTAAATTTATAAATTTACACTTAACTCTATATAATTTATTTAAAATTAAACCACTAAAGTTTTATTAATTACCTTCTCTTTTTTTTCAAGTTTTTGTTTTTATAAATTTGACACATATATTTTTATGTGTTTTTTTCTTCATAAAATTTCTCCACCAAAATAATGCCAATTTTGGAAGTATTTAAGCTTTTTAATTAAACATATATTCAAAAATAATAAAAAATTAGAAGCATCATACCTAATAAGGAAATATTCTTTTTTTTAAAATGCAAAAGTCCCCACTTTTCGTTTTCCTTTACTAGGTAAAAGATTTAATAATAAAATATTTCAAACTTTCCCTATGATTGTATATAGTTATCTTACTAACTCTAAATTTTCAGTTGTTGAATTAAATGTGCAGGGGTATTATAATGAGTGTGCTGGGGTACCTTTATTGACTCCACCCCTTCATCTGTATCCATTAATAGTTTGCACCTGTTGGGAATCCCATTCAATCTGCAGTTACACAAAGTGTGAAGGAATGTTAATCACTTCCATTCATCCTGGTTACATCAATGGAAACATCTCCATTTAATGTAAGGACTAGGAATGTTAATCACTTTCTGCACTTATAATTAAGAAAACACATACCGATCTCTTAAAGCGTGATTTCAATCTCTTTTTGATTTTGAAATTAAAGTTTATGTGAGAATTGAGGGTTTTGTTAATTTTGTTTCTTTCGGATAATTTTTTGCAGGTTACTTTGATTTTACAGGTTTTGGTTTCAATTTCTTTTCTGATTTTGAAATTAGGGTTCATGTTAGAATTGGGGTTTTTTGTTAATTTCGTTTTTTCCTGATAATCTTTTGCAGGTTATTACTTTGCTGATGCTGCTTTCAGGTTAACTTCGAGTGGATTATCTTGCTGATACAGGTTTGCGAATTTATTTGTGTATGCTCCATAACTGTTACATGCTATATATAAATTGGTCATCATAATAGTAATTGCTTTCCCCGTTTCTTACCCTCGCACTCGACAACAATGATCCATGTTGCAATAAGTTTGTCCATGTTGCTATTTTTTCTGAGTTGGTAGAAGATGGTTTTGGCATTACAAAATCTGACTTGATAATGTCTCATATGCAGGATTGGCTCACATCCTACATCTGCAATTGAATTCACATCGGGTGTGCACAAACTAAACCGTCTAACTTCATGATGTGCACAAATAAACCGTCCTTTACGTCCATGATGTGTTAGAGGGTAACATCTTTGTAAATCTCAGGTGGCGGTGTAATATGGGGGGGGGGGGAAGAGTGAATTGGGTAGTGGGGGGGGGGTTTGATGTTGTGTATTGTTAGGTGTTGAGATAAAGTTACTGATCTATAAGTCATTATAAGCTCAAAAAACTACCAAATAAGTTGACAAAAATGGACTTTTTATTAAAATATAACAAGATCATATTAGCTCATAAGTCTACGTATGAGCTTATGCAAATGCCCACTAATTAGTTTGTTAATGAGCTCGCTCTTTCATGAAAAAGATTGCTACATAAATTGATGGTTCGCGTAAGTTACAATTTTAATGTTTTCTTTACTAATGGTGGATACAGGTGTGTAGCAGCCAAAACATGGAAGTTTAACTCTATTTTTCTTGATTAGATGGTAAAAAATATCTACTTCTTTATTCGGAAGAGTTTATTTCTTTCTCATCGTTAAAACATTCTACAGGTGATGTTACTTCGCCAAGATTCTTAGGATTATAAAGACTCAAGCCGCATACTTTTAATAACCAAACTACTTGAGCAGGTAATAAAAGTCACTTTATTTATATATACTAAAAGAACATTAGCAACTTATTGTGATTTGCATAAATGCACATGTAAGATATAAGGAAAATAGACCTTCCAACTGTTTATAATCGTCGAACCAATTTTCCAGCAATGTCTTTTGGATAGCATCTGCAATTGGAAATGTGAACATGACTAGGATTACGATTGAAAAGTACCCTAGCATGCAATTCATCTGTGGTGCTAATAGTGTGAGGTATGATGTTGTGCGAGCAAAGCTAATTTTCAAGGGCAACAAAGGACATATGTAGTGGAAATTAAAAGGGTATTTTGCCAATTACATATATACATTAGAACAGGTGATTGAGAGGTGGTTTAAATTTGACGATGAACAAATGCATTTGATTGAATGACATATCGATCTCTTAACATAACCTTTTGATTTATGGTTTAAATTATTGTGTTTCAAACTCCTAAGAATCTAACTTCTTATACCATCTGTCCATTAATTACGTAAGTATTAGTCGTTTATAGTCGAGTTGTGAATTACAATCAATAAGTCACATTGTTTGGTTGTTCAGGATATGATAAATAAGGAAAAAAGCTTTACCTAAAGAGCACCGACCTTTAATCGTAACAGGTTCAGGTCTTAAGTGGCGATACATGTGGTGAATTGGTCAGCTAGGAGGGTTCTAAAACAAATGGATGCCTACCTATGGCACGGTAGGCTTGCTGAGCTTGCAGCCATGGCAGGCATATCATGTTATGATTGAATATAATAAACTTGGAAATCAGTAATATGTTAATAAGAATGACAACCCTTTGATAAGAGTGGTTATGCTTGAGTTCTCTCTACTGGCACTTATCACAAAAAATGAAGGGTGTTTTAGTGGTGGAAATTTGTTTCATTTGGTCAAAAAACGAACATTTCCTTTTGGCAGAACGCATATACCATAAGCGGTAGTCGCGAAGAAACTGCATCAGGTGTAGATTCTAACCAAACAGTTTGCTCGACATTATTCTTTGATTTTCATACGCTTTTTAGTTAACATATTCAACAAGTGCGTACACCGCTGATTTCTTTGTATGATTGTACAATGTTTTGCAGGCTTTATGGGACTAAACTAAGAGCATCTATAACCTTATCGTGTTACCTGCTGAAGATACAGAGGTTCGATCTGGTGAGTATCCCTGTTGATAGCAAGAGCTGGTGATGTCAAGAGCTGTTGAGGTATCTTATTTATAAAATACATGCTGTTCTTTGATCATGGACAAGTTGCCGAGGTATTTTTATATTGTTTGAAGGCCCATTTAATGTGGTTGTTGAGATTGAATCTATGTAGAGGGTGAATTTAGCTTTAACAATTTTGCAGCACTATATCCCTACACAACAAAGATTCTAGGTTCGGCCGCCCTGATCTTCTTCAGAATAACCGGAATGAAAGGGGCCATGAGGAACGTTTCAGCAGTCAAAGTAAGATGTATGACATTTATTTTGTTTACATTTTTTGGTCTTATGAGAGTTGATGATGTTTGTTGTATTTCTAACGGGTCAGTATGTCGAATTCATATTTTCAAGACCAAACTTCTTTGGGACCTATTGCTTTTTAGACTTGAATGTAAATTAACACTAGAGTAAAATTTTTGGCAATAAAATGCAACAAGCCCAAAGACAACTTATTTTCAACCTACTTACTGAAAAATGCTTATATTGTGTCCCAAAGAAAATGCAAACGAGTAGAATTAGTTTGGACGATCAATACACTCCAAGCGAGGTTTTTTCTTAAAATAAGCATATATGAAGCAGAAAAAGTAGCTATCCCAAACACCCTTTAACAGCTTGGTAACCAACCAATTTGCTTATTGCGTATTTTAGAAGCATGACTTTTGAGTGTGATGATCGTCTAAACTAATTCCGCTTAGTCTCATAAGTAAAACTTGATTATGCTTTTCCGCTTAGTCTGACTTGAAACAAATTGCTTTCGGTAAGTGGTTTGAAAATGTGTTCTTAAAAATGGGTTTTCCCGAGTTGATGAAAAGCTCTTGAATTAAGCCAATAAAATAGTATTTGCACAGTCGATGAAACGCTCTTGAATTAAGCCAATAATTTGCCGTTACCACTTCATTGTTGTTGGTGTTTGCAGCTCGCGACTATTGGTGCTACAAATTGATTGCTAGCAGCTTTGCAGCTTGGTTGCTGTACCATTTCAGATTTCCTAATACAGAGTTATGAGGCATTGTGACTCGCTGTTGCTCGCGTTGCAAGTTGCTACTTTCTACTTGAACTTGAAGCCTTTGTGTTATGATCAATAACTGTGTAATTTTTTGCTAGCAGAAATAGGTAAGACTGCGTCTTTAGCTGCGTTCTTTTGTACAAGAAAGGTTTTAGGAGGAAGGAAGTTTTGGCAGGAAGGAGTTATGAGTGTGTTGTAGTTGCAGTTAAGACTGTTTTAAACTTTAAAACTAAACCTGTGCATCCAAGTAAGGCCAGCAAAGGTCAATTTTGAAACAAAAATTTCATCATATTATGAATTGGTTAAACATACAACTCGAATCAAAATATTTTGAAAGCTAACTTTTAAAATGTAAAACGAACCTGTAAACTATTCAATCCCCCTTCTAGTTTCCACAATTGGTATCAGGAGCCAAGGTCACTCAAGATTTTTAAAATATACTGTATTTTAAAGCTTGGATTGATCTATAAATTTTGACAAATATCTAGTAGGGAAATCTATGCAAAGACCACCACTTTTTGAAAGTGATAGTTTTATTTATTGGAAAAATAGATTCGAGACATATGTTAAATCAAAAGATCTAGATCTTTGGCATGTTATTACCAACGGTGATTTTCAACCTATTGAACAAAATCCGAAAACCAAATTAGATGAGGTTATCCCTTTTGAAAAACAAAGTGATGATCTTAAAAAGAGACTTGCGAAAAATAACGAAGCCAAAATAGTTATTTACAATGCTTTGCCTAGAAAAGAATATGAAAGAATTTTCATGTGTAATACGGCAAAAAAAATTGGAAAACATTATTAATCACCCATCAAGGTAATAGTCAAGTCAAAGATAATAAGATCGACCTTTGGTTCAACAATATGAACAATTCATCATTTTCGAAGACGAATCTATAGATAGTAATTTTGCTAGATTTAATACTATCTTTACTATTCTAAAAGCTCTAGATGAAGGTTACTATAACAAGAATTATGTTAGGAAGTTTCTTAGGGCTCTACATCCTAAATGGAGAGCAAAGGTCACGGCGATTGAAGAGTCAAAAGACTTAACATCGCTATCTCTTGATGAACTCATCGAGAACCTCAAAGTTCATGAAATGACCATCAAGAAAGATTCTAAAATAGTCAAAGCAAAAGTTGAAAAGAAATCTCTTGCTTTAAAGGCTAAGAAAGAATCTAGTGATGAAGAGTGTTTAACTTCTGAAAGCGAAGACAAAGAATACGCCATGGCGGTAAGAGACTTCAAGAAGTTCTTCAAGAGAAGAGGTAGATTCGTGAGACAACCTCGGAACGAAAAAAAGTTGTTCCAAAGAAGCCAAGACAACAAAAACGGTAAAAGTGATAGAAAATGCTTTAGATGCGGCGACTCGAATCATCTCATTGGAGAATGTCTAAAGCCACCGAAAGATAAGAACCAAAGAGCATTTGTCGAAGGTTCTTGGAGTGATAGCGGTGAAGAAGATAATGAGAAAGTCAATAATGAAACGTGTCTAGTAGCTCAACCATCAAGTGAGATATGCCTTGGAGTCGACTTGGAACCCAATGAGTAGATAAAGGATAGAGGATGCTCCAAACACATGACAGGTAACTAAAAGTGCTTCTCAAGCTACAAGGCATACAACAGAGGTAATATTATTTTTGGTAGTAATCTTCGCGGTAACATCATTGGCAAATGTATGATTTTGAATGACTCTCTCAAAATAGATAATGTAGAACATGTAGATAACTTAAGATTTAACTTGTTAAGTATAGGACAAATATGTGATAATAAGTGTAGAGTAACTTTCTCTGAACATGATAGTGAAATCACTAAGGATGGTAAGGTCATAGGTAGAGGTATTAGGAAGAAAGGCTTATATGTGATGAAATTAGGAAATAAGCCTAAAGACCAAATTTGTCTAGCAACGATTGATGAAAATTCCACGTTGTGGCATAGGAGATTAGGTCACGCAAATATGCGTCTCATTCAATCGTTAGCATCTAAGGAATTAGTTAGAAACTTACCTAAGCTTAAGTTTGATCAACACTTCTGTGATGCTTGCAAAATTAGAAAGCAAGCTCACGCTAGTCATAAGGCTAAGAATATAGTCTCAACGACTAGATGCTTAGAACTCCTTCATATGGATCTATTCGGTCTATCCGCTGTACAGAGTTAAGAAGGAAACCACTACACCTTAGTCATAGTAGATGACTACTCTAGGTATACTTGGACTAGATTCCTTAAGGACAAAACCGAAGCCTTCGATCAATTCAAAATATTTAGTAAGAAAATTCAAAACCAATTAGGATGTACTATAGTGTCAATAAGAACCGACCACGGTAGGGAATTTGATAATGAGGTGCAATTTGGAGAATTTTGTAATGCCAATGGTATTACACATAACTTCTCGGCTCCACGCACTCCTCAATCAAATGGCGTGGTCGAAAGGAAAAATAGGACACTTCAAGAAATGAGTAGGACTATGTTGAATGAGCAATTGTTACCATAAAAGTTTTGGTGTAACGCCGTAAATACTTCAACATACATTCTCAATCGAATCCGAATTAGACCAATCCTAGGAAAAACACCTTATGAACTTTTGAGAGGTCAAAAACCTACTCTTGATTATTTTAGAGTGTTTGGAAGCAAGTGCTTCATTTTAAACACCAAAGATTACCTTACCAAGTTTGACCCAAAGTCATACGAAGGTGTCTTTTTAGGATACACCTAAAATAGTAAAGCCTACATTATCCTTAATAAACACACTAGGAAAATTGAAGAATCACTCAATGTGACATTCGATGAGACTCCTCCACCCTCTAAAACATCACCCTTGGTGGATGATGACTTAGAGGAAGAAGAAGCAATTAAGGTTACTGGTATGTGCTTAAATACACATACCTTTATCTCAATAAACTGAGCTTAATTAACCAAAAACGGACACAAAATGCCAAAAATATGCTTGTTTTGCGTTATGTACTGTGTAGGTAACGAATATTCACAAAAAGATAAAAATGAAGCCAAAACAAACAAAACCGAGCACGGGATTGGAGAGAGCGTGGAAAACCAAAGCCGAAGATGTATGCATCTTAGTGGGCCAACCCAACCTAAGTTAATGGGCCAAGTTAGCCCTTAAGCTTTTACACCTAGCCTTTTTCACCAAAAAAAGCCCAAAACCACAACATAACCAAACCGGCCCAAAACAGTCTTAACCATACTATTGTTAAGCCCATTATACCAGAGGTCCCTAAACCTTACACCGTTAGTCCTTAAAGACTAACCCTGTTAGTCCCTAAACCAAACAAACACCTAACGGTCGTTATCCCTTTTAACTGCAAGTTTGAAATATATTAAATAATGGCCGAAAAGGGCGGGAAGGGCCTAAACGAACCAAGACCCCTTCTCTAATGCTGGGAACGCCTTCAACACATCCTCAACCCACTCCTGACACTCCTAAAGCCACGTGGCAGTCTCCTATTGGATGAAAAAATACGCGGTATGGAATTAAGGAAATAATCAAGCATTAAATAAGGAGTTTAATGGTGATTATTACTTTCCAAAAAGCAAACATGGAACAAATGGGAAGAATTCAAAGCCTTAGGGGTTTCACCTCATACCCTATAAATAGGGAGAGGAATTCACGTTTGAGGAACAACTTCTTTCCATCATTTTTATTTACTGCATTGTATTCTTTAAGCTATTGTCAAGCTTTTTACCTAAGTTTTTTACCTTTCCAAGCATTGTACTCTTCAGATTGTTCAATAAAAAGTGAAGTTTCATTATTCCTTTTTCATTACTGTTGCATAATTTCAAGCTTTTGGATGATAAACCAAAAAGGGATGGGCTTATTGGTGCTTACTAGCTTATGAAAATAAGCTAGAACTTGTTGATCAAAGTTCTTTAGAACATTTACATCCTTGTTTAAGCAAAGGATTAAGGTGTGTTCCATTTTTTTCATTCAAAAAGCTTATTATGTCATTTTCTTATTCAAGTGCTTATTTTACTACTTATTTGTGTTTAATTGATCTTAATGTTGCTTATTACTTCTTTTAGAACGCTTTTCATAATATGTTTTTAAGTATTGTTTAGTTTTCATAAAATCTGTCCTAAAAAGCCAAAAATAGCTTATTTAGTTTGCTTAATGTCTAGTGCTTATTAAGTGGTGATTAATGCTTATTTAGACTTTATAAACATAGACCTTAATCTATTCTTAGGTTTCATGATCTGTTTTAAGGTAAAAATAAGTTGTTAAAGTTATAAATGGGTGTTTGGTTTAACAGTATTACCCATAGGTTAATACTGTTAGTGCTCTTTGGTTTTCATAATCTTAATTAATCATAAATCAGTTTTGGATCATAATTAATTAAGTTTGAAATAAGTTTTCAATAAGTCTTAAGTTCTCTAAATCATTGTTCTAATTTGTGAAGTTTTTAAGTATCCAATCTGTCATAAATTTGGTTTTTGATCAAGAAGTTTGAAGTTGTGTTTTTAGTGTCAAAATACAATCAAAATCATCTCTTGAATCTGTTCTAAAAGTCCTTGTTACTGTTCCATTGGTTTCAATATTTTGGGCAAATCTGTCATGTATGCTTGTTCCACAAATTCAAAAGCCACTTTTGGATCCTCATTTTTACCTAGTGATAATCTGTTTTAAGTCTTAAATTTGGTTATTATTAGTTCTTTGGTGTCTAAATCCTATCTGTTTAAGCTTATTTAGGATTCAAGTTTTCATTTGTCTAGCTTATTATAGGGCTGTAATAAGCCATTTAGACTTAAAAAGCCAAAAACAATTTCAAGTAGCTTTTTGCATTTTACTTTCTAGCTTAATTCAGTAGTTTAATTTGGTTAAGACTTGTTCAGAAGTGCTTATTAGTTGTCATTATTCATCAGTCTAGGCTTATATTCCCATTTCTTAGCTTTTTGAACTTATTTTTAAGCATTAAAACCAAACAGATAGCATAGTAGCTCATTTAGTGTTTTAGCTTAAAATCCAGCTTTTCATTTGCTTATAACTTGCTTAATAATAAGTTTCATAAAAAATCATTTATTAAAAGTGCTTATTTAGAGCTTATTGATTAGTGGTAAAAAATTTAGCAAATAAAAAAAACAAAAACGTTAGGCAGTATAGGGAAGCCCAGGGTCGAACCCCGGACCTCAACCTTAACCACCTAACGCTTTAACATACACACACACCCTTTACCATCAGCGCCCTTAGGACTTTTTCGTTAAGTCTTTCATAAATATTTCTTTTAACACCTTTTTACCATTTAGCCTATCAGCCCTTAAGGGATTATTTCCAGTTGAATCAAAGAAGCTGGTCAAACCCTTTTATTTTTCTTAAGTTCTAAACTGTTCAAAGTACTTTTCCTATTTTTTTCAGATTTTTATAAATTATTATAGGAGACATCGTGTAATTCCATGTACTTTAGAAATCATTCAATTTTTGGTATCATTCGTTAACTCGGTTAGTTTACCTTGGCTAAATAATTGCTTTTGTATTTATTATGATGTTTGAAGGCTAATACCTTCGGGTATTAGCCATTATTATGAAGATCTGAATGTTTGGTATTTGTTTATCTCGATTTCTTGATTTATCGTTGAATGCTTATTTATGTTTATCAATTTATACTTGCGCTTTTGTATGCGACCTATCATTCAACTGGATCTAGTGATACGGACCAAGTAATCTAGAGTCAGGGATAGCTCTCCAATATAGTAATTTTATACTCTAGAAACATAGTTAATCATTAAACATTTCCCTGCTAAATTGTGTCTAGGATACGCTCGGGCTTAAAAAAGTTAATTGATATTGCCAATGGATTATTTGATCGTGTTGACTAGAAGGTAAACCTAGATAATACCAACAAATAACATTCTGAATTCCATTGGATAGTTTGGACATTTGGACACAAAGTGTATAAATCCCATTAAACGGTAAGGGTAAAAGTCCCTAAATACTAGGGTTTAACAAGATCACCATAGCCTTTAATCCCTAAGATTAGAATATAATCAGCGAATAAGGATGCTATTAGGGCTGCTTACATTGTACAGAATAAATGTTCCTAGTCTTAGGATGATGTAACGCTAAGTCTTAAGAATGATATGCCACCTCGAGAGAAGAAATCATTGCACTAAATAAACAAACCAACGTTCTAATCGGATTAATAATGGTTAATACAGTTTTCTTATATAAGGCTCGACTGCTCTTTTATCTTCTGTTAATTAGCTTGCATGGGTTAAAGTGTCTTGAATTGATTGTAGTCACTGACCAACCTGTGCCAGTCTCTCAAGCTGAAAACCCCTTTTTACCTGTTAGAATTAGGATTAGAACTAACATAGGTTTAGCATAGGTTTGACTTAGATTAGATTTAACATAGATTAGATAACCAAAATATAAATAAATTGAGAGATTTAACCTCGCTTCAAGTGTTCGACACCCTACTTACCACGAATCTACCACTAACCGGGTACACTACCCGTTAAAGTGGCGTTTTTGGATAAGTCGGTAAAATATAAATTTAAAACTTGAAACATCTTAAATATACACCACACAACGACCACATCAAGTTTTTGGCGCCGCTGCCGGGGAGTGAAAATTAATCTTGATTTTTATTTTATGTTTTGGTTTTTAACATTAGATTAGATCTAACCCTTAGGAGTAGTGTTAATTAGATTCTTGTATATTCTGTATATTTTTGTATATTTGTTAGTTTAGTTTGCTTGTATATTTGTGTGTTTAATTGTTTGCGCATTTAATTATTTTGCTAATACACTATCTGGTCGATAAATGAATACGGCGTATCCTCTTCCATTGGATATGGCTTATCCAACTTTTTGTCCAATACAGCGTATTCGAATTCAACTGATTACTACATCATAAACCACTTTCCATTGATAAACGGCGTGTATCATCTATAATAGAACAGAACCAGAGTTTTCAAATCTAATTCATGCTAAAAAAATTTCTATCCTAAAAGAGCCCATCCTACTGATTGTTTATCCCTTATTTCAGGTAGTGCATGATAAGGAGTTCAGCTAATGAACTATTCACACCTTACAAAGAATCTGAATGAGAATTTTGATCATCTAGGAGACACTTCAAGACACTAATTCTTGACGAATTGAGATTGCCTTATTTCAATTTACTTTCTGACCAAGAATACTCGGAGGAAGAAGTTGCGGAAACAATGGCGGAAACTATGGAGCAGTACATGAGCAAGAACCGAGCTGACTATGGATCGGGAGTTGCTAGGCCCAAAATTGATGACAAAGATACTTCATATAAATGGGCCAATTTCTCAAGGAACTACGTACTAACACCTTTAGCGGTTCAGATCATGAAGATGCGAACGAACACATTGAGAAAGTTCTTGAGATCGTAGATTTATTTCACATTCCTAATATTACTGTAAACCAAGTAATGCTTAGAGCCTTCCCTATATCCCTAACCAGAGCCGCAAGTCGTTGGCTAAGAAATAAACCAACTGGTTCGATTACAACCTGGGAAGATCTGAAGACTAAGTTTCTAAGCAAATATTGCCCACCTGCTGGTACTGCAAAGAAAATAGAGAAAATCAACAACTTTCAACAAGAGCCTGACGAAAACCTCTATCAAGCCTGGGAACGATTTAAAGAGCTATTGATGAAGTGTCCTCAACACTATTTAACCGAGAAGCTAGGTTATACTGTTCTATAATAGATTGGATGTTCCAACTCGATAAATCCTTGATTCAAGAGGTGCTATACCATCAAAAACTGCCGCTGACACAAAAATAGCCATCCAAGAAATGGCTGAATACTCTCAAAAATGGCACAATGGAACATCAAGAGTCAGAAGTACTGAAACTTCTGATGGATTAGCAGCAATACAAGCACAACTGAACAATCTTGGAAGAGAAATCAAAAAGGTAAATGAAAAAGTTTATGCTGCTCAAGTAGGATGTGAACAATGCAAAGGACCCATTCACCAATAATTGCCCACATCAAAAGGAAAAAACTCTTGAAGAAGCTTACTACACGTAATTTGGTGGACCTTTTCAAGGAGGGGGATATAAAGCAGCAGCTCTAGGGTACTATCAGAGGAACAACGTAAATCCTTCATAACAAGAGCGAAGGCAATCTATGGAAGATACCCTAAGCAAATTCATGAGTGAATCAGCAAAGAGACATGAAGAAAATTCCAATCTAATTAAAGAAATCCGAGCTGCGACAGATGCTGCCATTAGGAACTAAGGAGCATCAATTAAAACTTTAGAAATTCAAATCGGGAAAATGAGCAAGGTACTACAGAAAAGAGGATTTGTAAGCCTACCAAGCTTAACTAAAACAAACCCGAGAGACCATGTCAAGTCGATCTCTACTACTATTGAAGCTGATTCATACTCGATACGCCGTATTGGATCACCCTAATACGCCGTATCCACTGGACAAACTTGTACACTGTTTGAGGCAAGTCAAGACAAACAACGGTTCCTTTTCCAAGTCATTTAGATAATCATTAATGTGAAGAAGAAGAAGGGAAATATGGACCAAAATTTGCGAAAGCTTATGGAGCTTCACATATCAATGACACCATACCCCGAAAGGAGAAAGACTCATGGAGTTTCACTTTACCTTGCTATATTAATAATGTTTGTTTTGACAATGCCCTTGTTAACTTAGGAGCTAGTGTTAGTGTAATGCCTCTATTGACCTACCTTAACTTAGGATTAGGCGAATTAGCTTACACCATGTTGATAGTGGAATTAGCAGACATGACTGTGAAATATCCAAAAGGAATAGCTGAAAATGTACTAGTAGGAATTGGCAAATTTACTTTCCTAGTAGACTTTATAATTCTTGATATGCCCAAGGATATCAAAGTGCCCTTGTGTTATTTTCTATCTTTGGTGCGGTTGGAAATTTACACATTGCAAATGGGAATGTATATTAGTAGTCAAAACTCATGTGATTTTACCACCGTCACAATTAATGGTGAATCCAAAGAATGAAGGAACTATCTAAGAAATTATCCAGAATTATTATGATCGTGAATATGGTGAAACTACACCGAGATTTGAAGTATTTGTTTAAAAAATCATAAAAATTAGAAATATTGCAACAAAAAAGAGAAGGAAAATTTGAAGATAATCGTTTCGCAAAGCAAAAGCCGAAGGAATTACACGAATGATCGATTATTCGTTGATACATAAAAAGAATCAACGATATAAAGTATTGTATAAAGTGGAAGATATCGCCACTTACCTTGTAGAGTATGTAAAGTTTTGGGATGATTGGGAAGTTAACCGTTACGGGAAACACCAACTTAGTTGTTGTTTTGATATATGATCAAAGGACGTTGTAATAATAGTTGTGTCTTTATCATGTAACTACGAATGAAAATGTCTGGCGGGAGCACTTGTATCTTAGTCTTAATCTATTTGTTTCTTGATTTTTATCTAACAACAATTTACTTCCCTCTCACCTAATGATTAGTCGTTGGTTTTACGCGAATGAGGATTTATACGAACATGCATGTCTATTTTGTTGTTACGGCCATGTATGCATGTCTCGTACCTTGTTGGTTTATGACTTTTGGTGAAAGTTAGAAGGTTCCTACCCTATATCATTCTTCATCCTAACCGTTGGTTTAAATTCAAATGAGGATGTGATCGAACACACATGTCTATTCCGTCGTTACGGCCATGTATGTGTGCTTCAGCTGCCTTGTTGGAGTGGTACTTCTGGTGAAAGATTATAGAATGATCAACCGTAAGCCTTTCCATACAAAAACCCATATTTACCTTTATAAACTTATACTCCTCAAAGCTTTAGGCAGTGGAGAATTGTATCATTGCCAAGCTTATGATAGAATACTCGTCACGAATGAGCAATTGAGCGAATTAGTTACATGTTACCACATAGATTAATTGAGTGATTTGAGTGTTTTCATCTTCCTATTTCGTGAGGTGTTTGGTTGTGTACTTGTAATAGATCAAATAAATGCTTTAACGGAAAATATCCTTAGGGATACATTTTTATAAACTTCTAAAGGCTACTTGAGGACAAGTAGGAAATCAAGTGGGGGGTATTTGATGCCACAAATAACGCTAATGTATTATCATCATTTTATCCTATGTTAGTAACCCCATTTTGTATATCTATTTGCAAAGAATTGTTGCCTTTAATCCGTTTTCTATTGAAATTGTAATAATGTGGAGTATTTGGTGAAAGATAGCAAAAGGCGTACATTTTGGAGCTTAAATAAAGATATTTTGAAGATTACTATTCTGAAGACCAATACGCCGTATACATCAAGGAAGATACGGCATATCCGTGCCTGCACTCACCAAAGACCACAAAGTAAAGATGATCAATACGCCGTATCTAGAAGAAGTCAATACGCCGTATTGAAGATATAGTATGTGAATATTCTGGAAGATATCAAACGTGGTCCCTACTCCAAGAAACTCCAATATGCCGTATCCAATCCCTTGGATACGCCGTATCAAACCGACTTCCAGAACCTATAAATACAAAACTCAAAAACGAGTTTTAAGTGTGCTAAATCATATTCTCGATACCTAAACTATAAAAAGTCGATTTCAAAGGAAACAAGAGCATAAGTAGGTCGAGCAACGTTATCAATTTCCATAGGAGACACGTGTAATTCCATATACTTTAGTCAATCTTTTAGTTTTTTGGTATCATCCATAAACTCGTTAATACCTTGCTAAAATAACTGCTTTTGTATTTATTATGATGTTTGAAGACTAATACCTTTGGGTATTAGCCATTATTATAAAGATCTAAAGGTTTGGTATTTGTTTATCTCGATTTCTTGATTTATCGTTGAATGCTTATTTATGTTTATCAATTTATACTTGTTTACGTGCTTTTGTATGCCCCTAGTCATTCAAACTGGATCTTAGTTATATGGACCAAGTAATCTATAGTCTGGGATAGCTCTCCATATAGTAATTTATACATCTAGAAACATAGTATCACAAGATTGAACAGACTAAATCCGTGTGTCTAGGATACCTTCGTGCTTAACTAGTCAATTGGGTATTGCCTATGGTATTTTTATTGACATGTTGACTAGAAGGTGAACCTAGATAATCAACAAATAACTTGTTGATTCCTATAGAAAGTTGGACAAGTGGACACTAAGTGTATAAATCATAAATTAAGCGATAGTGGTTAAAGTCTCATAGAGCTAAGGGTTTTAAGCAAGATCACCATTGCTTTAATCCCTAAGATAGATTATAATCAGCGAATAAGGATGCTTTATGCGGATGCGTTAATTGTGACATAATAATAAGTTTAGGTCTTATGATGATGTAACGCATAAGCTTAGATGATATACCACCTCGAGAGAAAAAATCATTACACACTTAAATAAACAAACCAACATTCAAATCGGATTAAATAATGGTTAATATAGTTTTTCCTTATATAAAGATAAACCGCTCTTTTATCTTCTTTAATTAGCTTGCCGTGGGTTAAAAGTCTTGAATGAGATTGTAGTCACCGACCAACCGTGCCAGGTCTCTCAAGCTGAAAACCCCCTTAAACCTGTATATAATTAGGATACAACTAACACGATAGCATAGGTTATGACTAGATTAATTAATATAGATTGGATAACCAAAATATGAATAAATTGAGAGATTTAACCTCGCTTCAAGTGTTTGACACCCTACTTACCACAAATCTACCACCGATCGGGTACATTGCCCGTTAAAGTGGCGTTTTTGAATAAGTCGGCAAAATATAAATTTAAAACTTGAAACATATTAAATCTACACCACACAATGACCACATCAGCGGCCCCCATATCCCCGTCGGCCCCCAATATATTTAGGACCGCCTGACAATATGGGACCGCCAACAACAAACCCATATCTTCCACACTTAGTCAAAAAATTTCAAAATTCAAAAACAAACACCCCTTTTCTCCTCTATAGCGACGAACACGACCGAAACAACCCAAAAATCAAAATCAACCATTAAAACTTAAATTGAAGATCTAATCAACACCTATAATCATCCACAACATTTTAAAGATCAACAATTATAATCATGCCTGCAAATCGTCTGATGACTATAATGAAACAAGACACTATATCCCAATGGATTTCACATGAATATCGTTCACCTATAAAATAAAGATTAAGAAACCTTGAAAAGTCACTACATCATGAGTCGAGTGTTTTTTGAGGCTTTGCGATCTAAACATGTCGGGTCTTTGTTTCATTTTCTTGGAGTTTGAGTGTCTCCTTTGACCAAAATTTGTCCTCGATTCATACTCGAGGTTACCCAGTGAATTTCAAATTAATTTTCCGACGAAGGTCAAATGTTCATCGAGTTCGTGATTCAAAATCAATTCTTTTCTTACTCTCTTAAAGAATTTACTCAAATTCTTGACATACCTTGCGAGGGTGTCTGTGTCTTTACAGATAAATGGTCACATGACGAGCTGGCATATGTTGTCCCTACAGATGGTCCATACCAAACCAACCCTCCTTCTCCTGATGACATCATTTCATTTATTCGAAATTATCGAGAAGGTCAAGTCACTCGCATCCGTCATGAGGAAGAAATTAATGTTTAAGATCATAAATTCTCACTCGTGAAATTGTGTCTACCTTAAAGCCTTTGGAAGAGATTATCAGGGAAAATGTTTTCTGTTTGGGGGGTAATCGGGACCATGTTCCCGTGTGTCTTTGTTACATGCTTTATTGTGTTGCTAACTCCGAAAAATTCAATCTCGCCTAATTATGGCAAAACAATGGAGTTGTCACTAAACAACCTTGTTAATTTTAACCCTATGCTATGTTGTTAAACCCGTTTGTTTTAAATTCGTTATGAGTGAGAGTCCTGAGTTGTCAAATGAGTGCTATGTCTTGTGCGATCATGTCATGAATCCTCTTACCGCTTATCAAGAACAAAAGACTAGAAAGGATCATGGCACGAGAAGAGGTCGTCACTCTACTTCTTCTTCCTCTGCCTTTGATCAACCATCATCCTCTTATATTAACGATGATAATGATGGGAATGATGAAGGGACCTCGTGTGCAAGCACTCCTTCCCCTACTCGCTTTGTTAATTCCTTAAAAAATGATGTTCCCTAAGTCTTTTAAAACCCACCTAACATAGACCCTGACATGGAACCATTTTACACCCGCTAAACCGAAATCATCAACCGTCAAGTTCAATTAAGAGATGAGCGGTGTGGAGGATTAAGGTCAATCGGAAAAGGCTTCCGAAACTTGTGGAGAAACTTGAAGAAGAAATTATCAATTTGGAAAATTGCTATATGACATTATTAATTATATTATTTACTACTTTATCATGCTTAGGTACTTAAAATTATGCTATTTATTAGCAATTTAGTACGTAGTACGGGCAAAATAACTTGTCTTGGATGATCATTCCCTAAATCCTTGCTTGCATGCACATTGATATACTGTGTTTATCTATATGAGGATATGCATGTTTATCTCTTAGTTAATATGCATATATGTACTTCCTTGATTGAACTTAGGATGGTTAGTTTTATGATTTTAATTGTTAAGTATTAGATGATTCATGATGAAATAGAATTGACTGCAAAAGGGAAAAATAGGGAACTTTTTTTGTACATGATTTACAGAAAATCAGGAAAAACTGGAAAATTTTCCTGTCTCCAGAGAACGGCCCTCATAAATACTGGGCGGCCCCCTAATATATCTGGGACCGCCCTCAGAGTCACAGAAAATTTTACTGTGACTACCTGATTTTCTGTGCAGTTGACTATTCTTTCTTAGACCCAGCTAAACTTCCTGCATTTTGCTAAACCACATTTAGAATCTATCCTCTTAACTCTCATGCTTTTCTACTTTGATCCTATACATCCTAATTAAATAAGCCATCCTTCCTACTCTTCTGCTCATCTTCATCTTCTTCAAATCTTTCTACCATGGATTCTACTCAAGCTTCTTCCTCCCATGGTTTTAAGAAAATCAAACTCACCATCATACCCCCAAAACAACTATTTGTTGATCTCATAGATGATGATGAAAACCTCACTACACCTTCTCCAACACAACCTCAACCACCTATCATGGGTCATCCTCTTTACTACAACTATCATGACTACCATGGGTCAACATGCATATGTTGCTTTCATAACCAAACTCTTTTCTTAACCTTAAGAGATGAGATGAACATCATGTTTGTAACATCCGAGAATTTTCGAAATTTTAAAGGAGATATAAGTTATTCCTAGGTTGAATTATCAAAAAAAACCCCATTAAAAAAAAAACAGGTAGCTAATCACTTATTCATTATTCGGGACCCTCTAAAGCACTTTACGTGTAAAACGACATTCCTGACAACTTTTTAGTTTTGACCGAGATCCGAAAACGGTCATAAGGTGACTGAAATGCCCTCGCAAGATTTTAGAAACACAAAAATAATTAAATTATATTTAGTTATCACGTTTTATTAAATAAAAACATTTAATAAAATACTTAGCATTTTAATTAAAGCGTTTGTTGAAAAACGCGAATATACGGGTTAGAAATTTAATTGTATTTTTACTTTCGGACAAGACATAACCGGGTTTTCCAAATGAATAACAAATGTTATAAAAATATTTATGAAGTACTATCAAATGAATACTCGTTTTTGTTGGAAAAATTATTTGGAAAACAATGGCGCAAGTTTCGTGTGTTGAATCATCCGTTAAGTCGTCCAAATGAGTCCCGAACCAATATCTTATAAAAGTTTCTCAATAATTACACTTTTAGTCCCTGTGAGATATTTACAAAAATCACCCCACATTATTTTATACTTGTCATTTAATTTAGAAGTTTTATTATAAATAAATTTTTTATAATTTTACTCCATTTTTAAAAACATAACAACACACACTCATATTTAACTCTCTCCCTCTCCCCCATATTATCCGGCCAGCCGCTGCCCCGCCGCCGGCCACTTTTTCCGGCCAAACTCCGACGAACCTAAAAGTCGTAAAAGATGTAGATCTACCCGATCTACTACTCCACGCGCTGCCACGCGCCTCAACACCACCCACCACCGTCGCCGCCTCTATCTCTCACTACCACTTTACTACATCACCATCATCATCATAGATCCACCACGAGACCACCGTGGCTGCCAACATCTACACGACCCCGTCACCATCGACACCACCACCCTAGCCACCATCGTCCCCATCACGACAGTGACCCACAAAGGGTGTTTGTTTTCGTGGGTTTACATAGCACGAGGGTGCGTTTGATTTTAACAGGCCCACACGGGTGCTGTTGGTTTTAAATCAACACCACCAACGGGTGCGTTCGATGGTATAATAGCAGCAGGGGTGTTCGTTTGGTTTTCTTAGTCAACCACCAGGGTGCGTTTGCTGGTTCGTACCACCCAAAAGGGTGCGTTGGTTTTTCTGTCACCGAAAAGAGTGCGTCGGGTTTGGTTTTGCACCGGAAAGGGGTGCGGGTTGGGTTCGGGTCAGCCACCCTACGAGGGTGCGTGTGGTTTGTTAACAGCAGCTAGGGGTGTTTGTTTTATTTTTTTGTTATTAACAAGATAATGGTGCGTTTGGTTCGGTTATAAAAACCACGCAGCGGGTGCGTTGGTTTGAGTCCGACACCACAAGGGTGCGTTCGGTGAGGTGGCAGCCACCACCATTAGGGTGCGTTGGGTGTTGTAGCAGCAGCAGGGGCTGCGTAAGGGGGTGTTGGTTTGGCTGTGTAAATCAATAAGGGTGCGTTTGGTTGTATAGAAACACAAAAATGGGCGTTTGGATTTGGGTTTACCAAAAATTAGGGTGCGTTTGGCTTAACAGCCACGCACAAGGGTGCGTTTGGTTTGTGTGTGTCACGGAAATGGGTGCGTTTGGATCTGTTTTACAGCCGAGGGTGCGTTTGGTTTTGTAACACGGAAAAGGGGTTTGTTTGGTTTGATAATCAGACACAAAAAGGGTGCGTTTTGTTTTGCACCATAATTATTTCGATTGTTTCATTTATTATCAATTGGTTATATGTGATGAAAATCTAATGAAACTTGCGACGTCTAAGTAAAATATGATATTAATATTTAAAACAGGATTGATATTAATGTATAAGCAATATTAAATGTATTGTAGATGAGTTTTGAGCTAAAAACGGACTTTGGCGCGTTTTTATAACGGATAATTGTGAGCAGAAAACGGAACAATGGATTCGTATTCAGAATGTTGAAAAGTTAGACTTTGGTTTACAAAATATAATAAATTATATTTTGACGGACGTTTTGATATAAAACGGGACTTTTAACTCCCAATAACGAAGAAACTGGAGTGAAATCAGAATATACACTTTAGTAGAAAAATAGGTTATTTTTAATATATATTAAATCTGACAGGTTTATTAATTAAAGGATTTGAGCACTTTCGAGTCCGTTTCAGCCTTTTCGACGAAACCAAAAGTTTGTTCTAAATGTACGTTTTACTTTGCCGCGAGGATTGTCAGTTTTAAAATTAAGACATAGCGGGTCAAAACTAAAGGTCGGTTGATCTATTATTTCAATTAATTATATTTAAGACCATTGTTCGGTCCTAAAAACGAAGAGTCTAAAAATAGTAACTTTCGGTAAATATTCGACATAAGCTATGATTGGACGGAAATAGTATATATTCATATAATATACTAAGGGTTTTGTGCTGTGTGTGGTGTTTTTAAGGTTTAAAGACGCACAATTTGATTTTCTCAATCACATGTATATAGTATGTAAAGCATATATAAAATATGTATGAGTTTCGTCGTTACGATGTAAGCATCGTGATCGTATTTAATACGTGTATTATAATAGAGCGACATTAATTATAGGTCTGGCCGGAGATCATTGCAGATTCGGTATTTGATTTATTTGGAATATTGATCAGTGGTCTTTGATCAAGGTGAGTTATAGCCCTATGTCATACTGGTTTACATATATTTTTGGGGTGAGAACATGCTTTGTATTACAAATGCATTTACAGGATTGTTTACAAATTGGTTTACATACTCATTTACATAGCTCGCTATGTGATACATTACTTGACTTCATTTTTGGTCACAAATGCATACTTTACTTTTAAAATGATTATGGATTAGCTTAAGTTGCATGAACTGTTAATTACTCGGAGGGTAGCGCGAATGTTATAACATAGATCTATTTGGGAATTGACACCCCGTTTGGGTGACTAGCTATCACTGTGAAAGAACGTTAACCATGTCGGATTACGATTTGATTGGTGCCTGCGGGGCCAACAATCATTACTGCCCGGGTGTTCTTGGAGGGAACACCCATGAGGGGAACACATTATTTTTATTACTGCCCAGGTGTTCTTGGAGGGAACACCCATGAGAGGAACACATTATTTTTATTACTGCCCTGGTGTTCTTGGAGGGAACACCAACTAAGTACATCATACGGTGTCTTGAATAAAGTGGCATACATACAAGTCTACGTCGCAGTTTCATGAACTTAGAGTAATCATAATCATTGTTTTATACTCACACGAATATTTACTATGCCTTGAATAAAGTGGCAATACATACTTGAAACATTTAGGGGACTAGAAATTGGTCATAGCATTTTCTTTTATAAATCTTTGGGATAATGATTGGTACTTTTTGGTGACATAAAAATGTTCGTGCACTCTTTATAAATCATTGGAAAAGACGTGGTACTTTTGGTACTAAAATGTGTCCTTGCATTCTTTATAAAATCTTTGGGATTTTACAGTGGTACTGTGATGACCTGTAGACAAATACATTCATTTGAAACTTACATATCATATTAAAACTAAACTATGAACTCACCAACTTTAATGTTGACACTTTTAAGCATGTTTTTCTCAGGTGAATTAGATGCTTGGATTATTTGATGTGCATTGGAGTTGTTAGGATTAATGTTTTCTTAACTTAGTACCGACAGTACAAATAGTTAGTACTGACAGTTATACTTAGTACCGACAGTACAAAGTATTAAGTACTGTTAGTTAGTTAGTACCGTTAGTAGAAAGTTAGTTAGTACCGTTGAGAAGATATTTAAAAGATATTTATGAGATATTTTAGAAAAAGATATGTAAGCCTTTTAGGGTTATCCTTAGTATATAAAAGGATCACCTTTGGCATAGTTAGAGATAGAGGATCACAGACGAATACACAAGCTTAGCAAATCATATACAATATCATAGTTAGCAATCTGTAATCCTCAAGAACACATTAATAAAGTTGTTATTCAGTTGTTCATTGTTCTTCTTAGTACCTGTGTTAAGATTCCGCATTAACACATAGTATTCATAGTCATTGTTTCTACATAGTCATTTGTATTTATACATCTTGGCTATCATCCTTTATAGGCTGTAAAGATCCATTCAGTTTACGTAGGACCTTCAAGTTGTATCAGAGCATTGAGAAACTCTGAATAAGAAAACAATAAACAAGTTTTCATCTGCCAACCAACAAAACTAAACATGTCTGGAACACAAGATGAGAATCCACCACCACCACCTCCACCACCAACACAACAAACACCAACACAACAAACTCCTCAAACTCCTCATACTGTCTCAACCATCAAACTTCCCATTCTCAAAAAGGGAGAATACGATATATGGGCCATGAAAATGGAACATTATTTGGCTCATACAGACTATCCAATCTGGGAAGTTATACAAAATGGGAATGGTCCTGTTTCAATCACCACAGATACACAAGGTCAAATCAAGGTTCTGCCTCCAAGGACTGCAGAAGAGATCCTAGCCAGAGAAAGAGAAAGAAAAGCTAGGACCACTTTGCTTATGGCTTTACCAGAAGATCATCTTGCTAAATTTCATAAGATGACTGATGCAAAAGAGATGTGGGATGCCATCAAATCCAGATTTAGTGGAAATGACGAATCAAAGAAGATGCAGAAGTATATTCTAAAGCAACAATTTGAAGGTTTCTCTGTATCAAACTCAGAAGGACTGCATAAAGGGTATGACAGGTTCCAAAGTCTTCTGAGTCAATTAGAGATTCATGGAGCAGGTGTATCCACTAAGGATGCAAATCAGAAATTCCTTAGATCTCTACCTTCTGCCTGGTCTCAAGTTTCCTTAATCATGAGGACCAAACCAGGAGTGGACAGTCTCAGCTTTGATGATCTATATAATAATCTAAGAGTCTTTGAGAATGATGTAAAAGGCTATACTGCATCATCCTCTAGCACGCAAAATGTAGCATTTGTCTTTGAGAACACTAGCAGTACTAATGATGTTAGTACCGCTTATAGTGTTTCTAATCCTTCTGGTCAAAACTCACAGTATGAACAAACTTCATCATACTCCTTACTTGCTAATCAATCAAGTTGCCCTCAATTGGATCATGAGGACTTGGAACAACTTGATGAATTTGACTTAGAAGAAATGGACTTGAAATGGCAGGTGGCCATGATTTCAATGAGAATGAAAAAGTTCTACAAAAAGACTGGTAGAAAGCTACAATTTGATGCAAAGGAACCAGTTGGTTTTGATAAAACCAAAGTCGAGTGCTACAATTTCCACAAGACAGACCATTTTGCTAGAGAGTGTAGAACCAAGGGAAATCAAGATAGTAGGAAGAGAGATGCTTGGAACTCTGGCAATAAGGATGGGAGAAGATCTGGTAAGCAGGAAGACTCTAAAGCATTGGTGACCATTGATGGAGAAGGTGTAGATTGGACCAGTCACTCAGAAGAAGAAGAAGATTATGCTTTGATGGCTTGCAACAGCTCAGGCTCAGACACAGAGGTAACTTCCTGTTCAAATGAGTGTAAAGAGTCTTATGCTAAACTTAAAAAACTATATGATGCACAGAGAGAACAACTTAGTGATGCAAGCATAGAAATAAAGGCATATACTCAAGGTCTAAAGAAAGTTGAAGCACAATTAGTTGCTCATCAACAAGGTCAACTTTGGTATGAAGAAAAGATAAGGTTTATGAAAATAGACTTAGATGATAAAACTGATGTCCTAACATACCATAAGAAACTGTTGGCAGAAGCTCAAAAAGAAAAAGAAGATTTAAAAGCTAAAGTAGAAAAATGGCACAACTCTTCTAAAAATCTTGGTAAACTGCTAAATACCCAAATGAGTGCTAATGATAAATTTGGGCTTGGGTATGGGGATCACAGATATGATGGCATTTTGAGTTATGAAAATGAAGTTTTACAAAGTGTATTTATGAATAAGGAAAGTGAGTTAGAAAAACAACCTTTGTATGATAGGTTTGTTACAGCAGGAGGAATGCATGTTGTACCCCCACCCATGACAGGGAATTACATGCCATCTGGACCTGATGTAGAAATAGATTACTCTCAATTTACATATGGTCCAAAACAAGCTGATAAGCTTAACCAGCTTATTACAAATAAGTTAGAGATTAAGGTTTATAAAAGTTGTTCCTAAAAAGCTAGTTATTAAGCTATTTTTGATTAAAAAAGGATGCTGGTTGTTGGATTTTAATTAATGCAGGGACCTGTTTTGTCCATTTTTATAGTTTTTGTTAGTTTAAAGTTTACACAGTTAGTCCTTGTTGGTTACTTTGTTAGTCCTTAGTTAATTGCATAATTAGTCCTTTTAATTTTTCATAGTTAGTCCTTTGTTAGTTAATAGTTAATTCTAGTCAGTCCCAAGTCCAGGGACTATTTCTGTCATTAGGTCAAACTTTGTGTTAGCATGTTTTGTATGTGGAAGTCTTAGTCATCTTATCAGAGATTGTGATTTCCATGAAAAGAGGATGGCTAAACAAGCTGAGTTAAACAATAGGATGAGGAAGAAGTCTAGTCAAAGGGAGATTAGGCCAATTTGGAACAACATGCAAAGAGTGAATCATAAAAACCAATTTGTTCCTACAGCAGTACTAACTAGAACTAGCAAAATTCCAGTTAATACTGCTAGAGCTAGCGGTACTAACATTGTTAGTACTGCTAGACATAATTTTAACAGTCAGGCAAAACTAACTAATGCTGCCAGGAAAATTAGTACAGTTAAACCTTTTGTGAATAGAGTTAGACCAAAAATTGTTCTTCATAAAAACTCATTCACCATTTAGAAGGCCTTTTAATAACACAACAGCACTTAGAACAAATTTTTCAAAACAAAAAGTTAATACTACTGAGGTAAATGCAGTTAGTGCTGTTGGGGGAAAAAGGGAAACTGCTGTTAAGCCCTCAGCAGGTTGTAATTGGAGACCAAAAAGATATTACTGGCACAAAATCTCCAAATACAATGGTGGATCAAGACCTAGAGATTGTGCTACTTTCAAAGATCCACTAGGCAGACTCAAGCCCAAACAGGCTTGGGTCCCTAAGAGAATCTAATCTCTTATATTTGATGTGCAGGATTATCCACACAGAACTTTACAGAACAAAGGGATTGTTTATAGTGGATGTTCTAGGCACATGACTAGAAACAATGCCTACCTTGCTGAATATCAAGACTTTAATGGTGGCCTTGTTGCTTTTGGAGGAAGTAAAGGTTACATAACTGGTAAAGGTAAAATAAAAACAAGAAAGTTAGATTTTGAGGATGTATGCTTTGTGAAAGAACTACAGCATTTCAATCTCTTTTCTGTGTCACAGATATGTGACAAAAAGAAACAAAGTTCTTTTCACTGACTCTGAAGTCTTGTTTTGTCTCCTGAATTTAGTTACCTGATGCAATTAAGTATTACTTATAATCCCCTTGACAAAACAATATGTACAGTTTTCAATTTAAGAGAACAATTGTCCTTGAGGAGGTTTAGCTTGTTTAATTGCAAAGGCCATAATTTGATGAATCGAATAATGGCATAGGAGGTTGGGTCTTGTTATACTTTAAAAATATTTAAACAATACTGGTGAAGGGGAAACCTCTGTATGAGGTTTTACCTTCAATATATTTTTCAAAATGAACACCACTTGTGTTGCTTGTCAAAAAGGAAAGCAACACAAGGCCTCCTGGAGGCCAACATCATGTGAGACTTTTTTTAGTCAGCACTCTCTACAGCGTCTTAAATGGATTTGTTTGGACCTACATCTGTAAAGGAGTTTATATCCTAAGCCTTATTACCTAGTTTATCCTGATTGATTTTAGCAGGTTTAGTTGGGTGTTCTTCTTAAGAACTAAGGATGAAACTAGTGGAATCCTTAAGGACTTTATAAGACAAATTAAGAACCAGTTAAATGAAAAAGTTAAAACTATTAGATGTGATAATGGTACAGAATTTAAGAACAAGGATTTTATTAAATTCTGTGGGTCAAAAGAGATCAAGAGGGAATACAGTAATGCCAGAACTCCATAACAAAATTGGGTTTGCTGAAAGATAAGACCTGACCCTTATTGAGACTTCTAGGACTGTCGCTAGCTAGGATTTCATTTTTACCTAACACTTTTTGGGCTGAAGCAGTTAGTACTGCTTGTTATGTTCTTAATAGGGTATTAGTGACCAAGCCTCAAAAACATAAGACACTATGAACTTATTATGAGGTAAAATATCGCCAATCATAGCTATATTGTAACACCCCAAAATCTGGGTCGCATTGGAATAAAGGGTCGGGGCGTGTTACTTTCAAGATCTCAATAGCAAAGATATATAAGAACGACAACATAAAAGTCGTTTAAATGATACATTGGATTTAATTGAAAGATTTATACAAAAGCATATAGCTTTAATATGTTAATTGCCGAATATTAAAAGTTGACAATTACATTTCCCCAAATATGATGCACTAAATCTTTAAGCGTGCAATCCAAATTAACCAATGATCCTTGGCATCCATGACCCAATTGATCTCCTGAAAACATTGCTTAAAAATGTCCAACTAAATTGTTGGTGGAATTCATAGTTTGATAAAATCATAATGTGCAGGACCGCAAGTCTTTTTTAGTGACTATGAACACATGCAGATTCACGAACACTAGATTACATTTACACTAAGCTCATGACACTGAAGCTCGACAGTCTTGTTCGCATAATATTGCTACTCAGCCCGTGATGATGTTCTAACCCGAAACATCTAAAATTCGACATGTTATATCGTTCGTTCCCGGTGATAGCAAGTCACCCGAACGGGGAGGTCGTTTCCCGAATAGATCTATTACATAACATTTTCGCGTCAGATAATGTTAATTGGCCAACTACATCTAAGCAATTGTCAGTTCATGATAATGTGCTTAACGGGTTATCGCTGACTTAGGCAAACATGTAATTCAATAATTGCGTCCATTTGTAAACAAAGCATGGTTTTCACCCCATAATTATAAATCATTGAAATCGTAAAAATGTGGGGCTATGAACTCACCTTGAGTTCTGATAATCCAAATATCGCAGATAATGCGTCACGTAAAAGATCGAATGCAACCTAAATTATCATAGGTCGTATAAGTACCGAGTACTTGAATACAATCTTATAGTTGTTACATCGTACTATCGTTCGGGCTATCATAATTTAAGAGGTCATGACATGACGTTCGAGGAGTTAGGACACTTTAAATCGTAAATCCAACAACTCGTCGAAACGCCATCCGAAGAGGCCTCATTATGAAACTCCCTAGTAATATAGTACTTTGATAACCACATGATATTCTATATAGCTCAATCACCAACTAATGGTTTTGGTAAAATTGTGTTTAATAAGTTAAAACGTTTATAATTACCGTTTTAGTAAAACTGGCGTAACTTTCGCGTTTTAAACCCGATTCTTGCGTTTCTTATGTCCATCTTTTCGTATTAAGTCGGGTTATCGATATTTGACATTTTCATAAATTTTCTCCCCTGATGAACAGTAACTTTTACTGTTCATAACAGACATGTGTTTTATATAATTCGTATTTGTCGTCGTAAAACTCGTAAATGTCGTATTTTATTCGTTATAGCTCCGTTTTTAATGATTCTTTCGAGGACGTTCTCGTATTTGAAAGTTCTATATTTTTAGGAGGTTTACAAAAATATAACTTTCTGTCATGAATAGTAACTTTTATAAAAATAGTTTTATAAAAGTATTAATTGTCGTAAACTCGCGAAATTCATAACTTGTTCGTTATTAATTGAAAAATTACGATTCTTATCATTTTGGAATCCTAAAAATGTGTATTATTTATTAAAAATATTAATACTTGCTGTTTATAATTTTTATAAAAATGTTTTTATAAAAATTTACTTACGACTTCGTTTATTAACGTATAACTCGTTTTTAACATAACTTTTTCGTTATTAATCCGTTTAACAAGTTTCTTACTTTTTCGGAATCGTCGTGAATTGTATTATCTTATAAAAATATAAAATGGGTATGTTAAAATTCGAATTTTTGGACAGAATGTTTGCTTAAGCTTGTTGAACCCATTTTTAACTTTTTCTTTATACTTTATTACTTTTGTATTTTACCACAAGTCTCATATATCATATATATTATAAATCATACTTATATTAAATGTCCATTGTCCATAGTAGTCCTCATGTGTCCAAGTTACCAAGGTTAACAAATCCATGATAATACTTAATATCATAACTTTACTTATGAAATCTCTAATTTACTAGTTTTATCCATAATCATATTTATACCTAACCAAGAGTGTAAATAACTTGAGTGACCACTTTAACATGATATCATTAATATCATAAGATATATAAAAGTGTACATTATGATGAAAATAAATAAAAACTTCTTTTTACATGTTAATAATCCTAAATGGTGATTTAAGCTATAAAGAATTAACATATGCATATAAATGAAAATTGCAAGAACATAAAGAGTTCAAGTAAACCTTATGAGGTATGATGATGATGATAAACAAGTGCTAAACCCTTGTTTAGCCACAAAACCAAAGCTTGCACAAATAATAACCCTTGTTTTCTTAACAAAACCCTAACTTCCTTTTTCTTAAGTAATACTTGGAAAAGCTTAGTCAATGCTTGGGATCACCTTAGAATAACTTATAATGGATGTGTATAAGTGTGAATGGGTTGTATAAAAATTGCTATGGATTTGGTAGAGTGCTTGCCCAATGCCGTAGCTTATATGGAGATGGGGAGAGAAATATTGTGAAAATTTTACTAAGTGTTATTGTATGTAAGACTTAGCTAGTTTACTTGTATGTATATAATACTTTCAAGGGTCAAAAGTCATGCAAGTATTCAAAGAGACAAGGTATGGTTCAAAGGATGGTCATGGTTATGGTTAGTAGTCAAAGCATGCTAGGTATGGTGTTGCCATAATGAAGCATGGCATGAAATTGACCAACTTGAAGCCTTATCTTATTTTTCATGTACATATTTGTATATGATGCATGATTTTCGGTGGAACAAAGATATACATGATATATTTATGTAACTTTTATGTATTGGGTATAAAAGTGGGTATTTGTTGAAGCGTAGAAAAGTTTTTGTGGTTCCGGGAGTGCCTAAACGCAATTTATCGCGAAACGTATACACTTTACGTATCCGATAAAAATAAAATGAACAAAGTTAATAATTATCCTCAAAATAATTATATAACCCTTGCTTGATGTAAACATTTAATTGTTTGATGCCCGTTTACATTGAACGCTAATTTTTGGCGTACGCGATTTAACCTATCGCTTATGATTTAAAGCAAATGACACAATATAAAAGGTACATTGCGGATTTATCAACGTCGTCAAAGACTTGAAAACACAGGGTGTTATAAACTTCCCCCGTTAAACGAGCCTTGTCCTCAAGGCTCACGATGCAGCACTTGACGACGGTACGGTCTTGGTGAAGAGGTGTGGTGATTCGATAGTTTTATATACCCAAAATATATATATACC
>BQNB010030352.1:0-54947 GCA_026074375.1 Tanacetum coccineum
TTTATTTCTTGCGACTATTGTACTATTATTTAACACCCAAATTGTTGGTTCCGCTGCGTGTAAATTTGGGGGTGTTAAATAAACTCAATTCAATCATTCATCCATTCCACCATCACATACATTTCAGTCTCAAATGAATCATCAAACCTCAACTATTCCTCAAGTAATTCCACAAGTTGCTTATCAATCACCTCAAGCTCCTACACAACTTATGACTGAGTCACCATTTGTAGACTCAGGTTTTGTTGTTCCTGTGTTTTCTCCTGGAGATGATCTGATTGCTTGTCTTAATAAAGCAATGACTTTTCTAATGGCTGTAGCTTCTTCAAGGTTCCCTACTACCTATAATCAACTTAGAATTTCCTCTAATCTAAGAAACCAAGCCACTATTCAAGATGGCAGGGTTACCGTGCAACAAGTTTAGGGGAGAAAAGGGCAAAATTATTCTGGTACTACATATAAGGGCAATGCTACTAGTTCAAGGGGAAATACTACAAGTCGACAGGCAAGAGTTATTAAATGCTACAACTGCCAAGGTGAAGGTCATATGGCTAGGCAATGCTCTCAACCTAATCGACCAAGGAATGCATCATGGTATAAGGAGAATGCAATGTTACCAGAAGCTCAGGAAGCTAGACAAATATTGGATGAGGAGCAACTCGCATTTCTTGTAGATCCAGGAATTTTAGCAAGTCAAGCCCAGATAGTCATTCCTCACAATGCTACTTTCTAGACTGATGATCTTGATACTTATGATTCTGACTGTGATGATCTCTCGACTGATCTCTCGACTGCACAAGCGGTTCTTATGGCCAACATTTCCAACTATGGTTCTGACGTTATCTTAGAGGTACCTAATTCTGAAACCTATCAGAATGATATGGATAATCAAAGTGTGCATGCATTGCAGGATTTTGAACAATCACCATTTATGGATTTTATAGATAATAAGATATCTAGTGATAGCAATATCATTCCATATTCTTAATATTTGCAAGAAACACAACATGCAACTATTCAAGATACTAATTTACAAGCACAACAAGATTCAATGATTTTATTTGTGATTGAACAAATGTCGAACAAATGATTAATCATGTAAATAATTGGGAAAAGACTAATAAGGAACAAAATAATGAATCAATAACCGTTGAGCTTGAGAGATATAAGGAAAGGGTTAAAACTTTTGAACATCGTCTTAATATTGATTTAAGTAGTCGTGAAAAAAGATTGATTCTTAAATGGATGATATGATTAGAGAGAAACTTGCACTCAAAGAACAAATTGACTCACTTGAGCAAAATATTTCTAAACAAATCAAAGAAAAAGAATCTTTATTCAAAACTTTTACAGTTTTCAAAAATGAATCCAAAGAAAAAGAAAATAAATATTTGGAAAATGAAATTGATTTGGAAAAGAAGATTAAAGAACTTGATAATATTGTTTATAAAGTGGGTCAATCTGCTCAAACAGTGTACATGTTAACTAAGCCATAAGAGTTTTATGATAATACACACAAACAAGCTCTAGGTTATCAAAATCCGTTTTATCTTAAGAAAGCTCAGCGGATAAAACCAACCTTGTATGATGGTGCTGTAATGTCTAATACACATGTTGCTATGCCTGTGATTGATGATGAAGAAACATTGATTTTGGAAGAAGAGAGTCGATCAAAAATGTTTGAAAAGGCAAAGGATCCTGAAGTTATTGCAAAGAAAATTTCTCATAAACCTATCGATTATGAAAAATTAAATAGCCTAACTGATGATTTTGGAAAACATTTTTCTCCACAACAAGAATTATCGGCTGAACAAGCATTTTGGTTTCATACACTCAATCCTACCATTGAACCTTCTTACACACCACCTGTCATAGTGGATGTTCCCAGTGAACTACCTAAGGTGAGTTTGGTGAATGCAAGCCTTAAAAAGCTTAAATTCTACCTCACCCAGTTTGACTTAGTAGTAAAGAAGAGGACAACACCTAGTGCTCTTGAAGAAGGTGAATGGGGGTTTGAACATACAAAAACTATTTTTAACAATGAAATTATTCCATTTCTAAAATCTTTAAAAGACATCTTCAATGTGTTTGATAAAGATCTTCTAAATGAAATAACGGAAGTACAAACAGTTTTTGATCAAATGGAAGCGTCTGTTCAACAGTTTTCAGTTGATAAAAAATGTTTGGAAATTGCTAAGAAAGAAATTCTTTTGGAAAATGATCGACTCTTACAAAAAATCATGTCTCAAGATGTTCTGATAACTGTGATGAATTCTATGTCTTTGAATAATAATTATGTGAATATGGAAATGCTAAAGTGTGATTCGTGTGAAAAGTGTTTGAATCTTAATGCTGAGCTTTCCAAATCAAAACAAGCATATAATGATCTTTTGAAAAATCACTCACAACTTGAACAACATTGTATTTCTCTCAAAGTGTCAATGCAATTAAAACAAGAAGTTTTTCTAAACAATGAATCTTGCATTAATCAAAATGATGTTGAATATTAAGGATATTTTGAAATAAATGATTTGAAAGCTCAGCTACAAGATAAAGACAAGACCATCTATAAGTTGAAGGATACTATCAAATCTTTAAGAGATAATACCAAGGAAGAGAATGTTCATCATGATAAATAGGAAATTGAGCCCATAAATAAGGAACTAGAAAATAGTGTGGCAAAATTGCTTTCTTAGAATGAACGTCTTTGTAATGAAATTAATCATGTGAAACAGGTTTTTAAATATCAGTTTGACTCAATCAAACAGACACTAGTTCGTCATAAAGAACAAAGTGACTCTTTAATTAACAAACTGAACTTAAAATCTGTGGAAAATGAGGATTTAAAAGCTCAAATTCAAAACAAGGTTTTTGTAATAACATCATTGAAAAACGATTTACGAAAATCAAAAGGGAAAGAAATTGTTGAAAATGTTGTTCACATACCTTCTGCCAACACTATTGCTCCGGGCATGTTCAAGCTTGATTTAGAACCGTTGCCTCCTAGGTTATTGCAAAATAGGGAAGTTCACATAGACTATCTTAGGAACACTCAAGAACAAGCTAATATTCTTTGGGAAATAGTCGAACAAGCTAAGGCGAAACAACCTTTAGATAGCGAGTTAGACCTTGCTTGTAAGTATACCACAAGAATTCAGGAGTTGCTTGTATATGTTCAAGATACGTGCCCTAATGCGATAACACCTAATACTAGGAAGGTTGTTGTCACACCCATGAACAATGTCAAGAAAGTTAGGTTTGCTGAACCTCTCACATCCTCAAGCAATAGTAAATAGGTAGAGTCTTCTAATACATCAGATTCTAACACACCTGTGTTGTCTTCTACAGGAGTGAAGTGTTCTACTAGGAATTGCAGATCAAAGCCTCCAGGCAATAAAAAGAATGATAGGATCTCGCAAACACCAAGTAGGAACAAGAAGAATAAAGTAGAAGCCCAACCTAGGAAAGTTAATAATTCAAATCGTGTTGTTAAACCTGTTTGTGATGTTGATGTTAAGCATTCACTGTCAAATACGAATTCTAAAATTCTCTGTGCTACTTGCAATAAATCTATGTTTGATGGTGTTCATGATAAATGTCTTCTTGATCTTGTGCAAAATGGGAATAAACGTACTAAATCTGCTAAGAAACATAAAAAACAAAATATTTGGAAACCTACGGGTCATGTATTCACTGAAGTAGGATTTAAGTGGAAACCAACAGGCAGAACCTTCACTATAGTTGGTAACTCGTGCCCTTTAACTTGGTTTACCTCAACTAACATAGTGCCTCTAAAGCAAGCCACTTCCAACTCATATGAAATACAAAAACAAGAGATAAAAGTCTATTGCAGGAAACCCAAAATCATTAAAAACATAGGTTCGGGTAAAATAGCTAAGACTAACCACTTGAAACCCAATCAAACTTGGGGATCCAATGCAATAGATATTCCATCATCATCTTCTCTTATGATGATAGGTTGTCCAGATTGTACTCTGGTATTTGGACTCTGAATGTTCAAAACACATGACAGGGAATCGCTCTCAGCTCTCGAACTTTGTCAGTAAATTTCTAGGTACTGTTAGATTTGGAAATGACTAGATTTTAAGGATTATGGGGTATGGTGACTATCAGCTAGGAAACGTTATTATCTCTAGGTTATACTACGTTGAGGGGCTTGGACATAATTTGTTTTCTGTTGGTCAATTTTGTGATGCGGATCTTGAAGTTGCATTTTGGAAAAACACTTGCTTTATTCAAAATTTGGAAGGTGTTGATTTACTTTCAGGGTCCCGAGACACAAATTTGTACATAATTTCTCTTGATGACATGCTTAAATCATCTCCAATCTATCTTCTATCCAAAGCGTAAAGACTAAGAGTTGGTTATGGCACCATTGATTATCTCATCTCAACTTCGGTACTTTAGCTATAAACGTTCTTGCACGAGGAATCCATAGACTTAAATTTCAGAAAGATCATTTGTGTTTAACATGTGCATTAGGAAAAAGGAAAAAATCCTCTCATCAACCCAAAGCTGAAGACACTAACTAAGAGAAACTATATCTTTTGCATATGGATTTGTTTGGCCCGATGCGTGTGGCTAGTATTAACGGGAAAATGTATATCTTAGTGATAGTCGACGATTACTTAATATTTACCTGGGTCAGATTTTTGAAGACAAAAGATGAAGCTCCTGTGGCCATCATCAAATGTATTAAAAACTTACATGTTCGTTTGAAAGCCACAGTCCGGAATGTTCGAACAGATAATGGAACCAAATTTGTCAATCAGACACTTCGTGAATGGTATGAAATTGTTGGCATCATGCATCAAACATCTGTAGCTCGCACTCTTCAGCATAACGGTGTTGTCGAAAGGAGGAATCAGACTCTTGTTGAAGCTGCTCAAACAATGCTGATATTTTCTAAAGCTCTATTATTTCTCTGGGCCGAAGCTATCAATACTGCTTGTTACACATAAAAGCGTTCTTTAATACGCCTCCGATACAACAAAACTCCATACGAGCTTATAAAAGACAAGAAACCAGACTTATCATTCTTTCATGTATTTGGTTTACTTTGTTATCCTGCAAATAACCATGAGGATCTGCGTAAATTTGATGTAAAAGCAGATATTAGAATTTTTGTTGGTCATGCGCCTATAAAGAAAGCGTTCAAAATCTACAACAGAAGGACCCGAATAATTGCTAAAACAATTCATGTAACGTTTGATGAGCTAACAGCTATGGCTTCTAAACAATTCAGTTCATGACCCGGGCTTCGAGGAATGACTCCTGTTACATCCAATATAGGACTCAGTTCAAATCCTGTTTCTCAACAACCTTGCTTTCCACTAATAAGAGATGATTGGGATCGGTTATTTCAACCAATGTTCGATGAATACTTTAACCCTCCAACAATTGCTATTTCTCCAGTTCAAGAAGCTGCTGCTCCAAGAGCTGAAGTATTAGCTGATTCTCCTATGTCAACTTCCATTGACCAGGATGCTCCATCAACAAGTATTCCCTCATCATAAGAACATAAACATTCTTTAATCATTTCTTAAGGTTTTGAAGAATCACCAAAAACACCAACATTTCATGATGATCCACTTAATGAATCTCCTCATAAAGATTCAACTTCTTAATGATCATCATCTAATGTGAGACAACTCCATACTCCAATTGAACACCTTGGTAGATGGACTAAGGATCATCCTATAGCAAACGTGATCGATGATCTTTTTCGCCCTGTATCTACAAGGAAGGAACTTGAAACTGATGCCATGTGGTGTTATTTTGATGCCTTCTTAACTTCAGTAGAACCAAAGAACTTCAAAAAAGCAATGGCTGCACCGTCATGGATCGATGCAATGCAAGAAGAAATTCATGAATTTGAAAGACTTGAAGTGTAGGAATTGGTGCCATGTCTAGTTAAAGTATTCTTGATCAAGCTGACATGGATTTATAAGGTCAAGACAGATGAATTTAGTGGGGTACTAAAAAATAAAGCTAGACTCATTGCTCAAGGATTCAGACAAGAAGAAGGAACCAATTTTGAGGAATCATTTGCACCGGTTGCTAGAATTGAGGCCATTCGTATCTTCGTAGCAAATGCCGCTCATAAGAATATAATAATCTACCAAATGGACATCAAAACGGCTTTCTTGAATGGCGAGCTCAAAGAAGAGGTGTACGTTTCTCAACCAGAAGGATTTGTTGATCAGGACAACCCATCGCATGTGTACAAGCTTAAAAAGGCTCTTTATAACAAGCACCACGTATATGGTATGATATGTTGTCAAGCTTCCTTATCTCTTAACAATTCACCAAAGGTGTAGTTGATCCAACACTCTTCACACAACATGCTGGAAACGACATATTACTAGTACAAATTTATGTTGACGATATAATATTTGCATTATCTAATACTGCCATGTGTAATGAGTTTGCTAATCAGATGACTAATAAGTTCAAGATGTAGATGATGGGGCAAATGTTATTCTTTTTAGAATTACAAATATCTCAAAGTCCCAGAGGTATCTTTATAAACCAATCTAAATATGCTTCTGAAATTGTTAAAAAATATGGTTTGCATTCTACTGATTTTGTCGACATACCCATGATTGAAAACAAGAAACTGGATGAAGATCTACAGGGGAAACAAGTTGATGCTACACTTTACTGTGGCATGATTGGATCATTAATGTATCTTACATCCAGTAGACCTGATCATGCTGTCTGCTTATGTGCCCGGTATCAGGCTAAGCCTACCAAAAGCACTTACAAGCAGTGAAACGGATCTTTTGATACCTTAATGGAACCATTAATATGGGTCTATGGTACTTGAAGGATACTAATACGCCACTCACAGCTTATGCAGATGACGATCACGCAAGGTGTCAGGATACTAGACATAGTACATCAAGAAGCGCTCAATTCTTAGGTGATAAACTTGTTAGCTGGTCGTCCAAGAAGCAAAAGAGCACTGCCATATCGAGTACAAAGGCTGAATATATTGCCTTATCTGGGTGTTGCTCATAAATCCTTTAGATGCGTTCATAGCTAACAGATTATGGCTTTCAATTCAATAGGATCTCTCTGTACTGCAAGAGTGCGATTGCTTTATGCTGCAACAATGTTCAACATTTAAGAGCTGAGCACATCGATATTCGCTACCATTTCATAAAGGAGCATGTGGAGAATGGAATCATGGAGATATACTTTGTCCGAACTGAATACCAACTGGCTGACATCTTTACTAAATCGTTGCATAGAGAAAGATTCAACTTCTTGATCGAAAAGTTCAGTATGAGAAACATGTCTCCGAAAATGTTAAATCGGCTGGCAAAGGAAACGGATGAGTAATGGTGGTAACTCATATCCTGTATCATATGTACATAAGAAAACATAAAAACACGAAAATATTTTCCTTTTATAAAATTTTTCAAAAACAAAAGAAAAAAATTAAAAAATCCGTAAAAATATAAAAATATGTATCTCTGGCATGTCTTCTAAAAATCGATAACATTCCGGCCTTAGAAATGTCATTCAATAATGATACGAGGCTGGAAATGAAGTTCGAGCAAAAGTTTCAAAAGCTTTCAAAACATTCCAAAATGGCTTGCTATTATTTCAGATAGCAACCCGGTCATCATCTTAAAGGCAAGTATTTCATCAAAAAGGAGACTTGACTTCTCAACGGGAATTTATTCTCGGCCATGGTCTACTTTATGACCATGCAAAGACTTGTGATTACTTTGCATCATAACCCATGCTTCTTATATTCTGTAATTCTACGTGTCAGTGCGCTTATGTGTCAAAATAAGAGAAATCTTATTTTCTTGGGTGTTGATTTTCAAAATATAAATAATAATCATCTTTCAAATTCAACAGATCATCATTTTCTAAGACAATTTTGAACCATCAAATAACGACTACAGCTCTTTCAATAGAAAACGGGTCATTATTTGAGGGGGAGAAACTGTCAAAATCATCTTCTTCATAATTAATAAGGTGTCAATCAAAAAAGGTTTTAACGGTGTCGGGTTACTAATTAAAGGGGAGTTGATAAATGTCAACTCAATTAGGCTTTATTTGATATTAGTTTAATCTTATAGGGGTATTAATGCAAAATGATAAGTCTTATTCTTGATAACTAATCTTTAGGGTCTAGTCTTGCCAGTTAGGAATTTTTAGTTTGCCTTAGGAGAAGTTTTTTAAAGAAAAGTAAAAATGTGATTATACCTCAGGGGGCATTTATGCCAAAACACCATAGTTTTAAACATATACTCCCTCCCCGTCACTTTACCTCATGTCACACACACACACACACTCACCTTAAATCCACCATTGTTAATTTTCAAGACCTTTATGAACTTGCTCAATCTTCATTCTAAGCTTAAGGTACACGTGTTTGAATGTTATAATACCCATTTAATCAAACCAAATCATGGAATTATATTTGTAAAACCTAAAATTCAACCTAATTTTGTCACCATCAAAAAGTTAATAAAAAGATAAATTGATAGAGGGGTTTTGGTCTAAATAGGGTCTAGTTGTTATACCCATAACAGTTTTTAATGGGGATAACTCATTCATGAGTTTCGAATGATTCTTGATGTCGAATACGATGAAAATGGGCAAAAACTTAAAAAAGTTCATGGGTTTGGGTTTAAGAAGTATTGTTATGAATGTTTGAGTACATTTGAGTGTTTAATTAACATGCTTGTGTGAAATCTTGAATCTTTTAGGTTTTAGTGTTCATTTGGGTCGAACAAGTAAAAAATTAAGATTTTTGGGTTAATTTGCGAGTTAGAAATGTTAGAATGATTCATTGATGGGATATGTTCATGTTTAAATGGTTTAGGATGTCTAAAAAGGTAAAATATTTTAAACCAAAAAATTCAACAAGCGAACAATACATTCAATTTATAACAGGCGAACAATACATTAGAGTTTGTTCAGGCGAACAATACTTAGGAATGTGTTCAGGCGAACTATACAAGAATTTGAACAGGCGAACTATACGTTCATTTTTCTTACAGGCGAACTATACATACACTTATAACAGGCGAACAATACAAAATTGTACATGCGAACTATACATGCATTTTTTTTAACAGGCGAACTATACACAGATGTCTTACACAAGCGAACTATACATAGGTAGTTAACACAGGCGATTTATACAATCACTATAGGCAAACTATACTTGATTTTTTTCTTGTAGAAATAATCTCGTAATCTTGGTAATCCAATCCCATAACCTTATCTAAGTATAATTAATCCCTATCTTTTCACTTAGTGATTAACTTAGGTTTAATTTTCCTTAGTAATTTTTGTAATTGCCTTGATTTCAGTTTGTTGGCCTATCATAAATGTGGTATATAAGTGTGTGCTTATCCTATTTGCATGTGTATTAGTTCTTTGCATTGTTTGCATGTGTATAAGTTCTTTGCATTGTGTGCATGTGTATCAATTTGTTACCTAGTAATCGTTTGCCTATCCCCTGTTGTAAATTCTGTCATACATCAATAATTATGCTTCATGGTCTAAATTGTCTATCTGTTCTATATATTTGTTTGTATATGAACTGTATGTGACAAATTTTAGCAAAAACATGTCTTCCATCACTGCTCAACAAACCAAGCTTGATCTTGAGCTTGTTCCCAAAGAGAATAGACTTGATATCGGAAAATGCAATGGAAGAATCCCTCGCGGATTAACACCAAGAGAACCCACATTTCAAGTTGTTTTGGATGCTATTGCACTCACTCTATGCTATCCTGCATTTCTTATCACTGCGGATGTCCCTAAAGTATACATGCATCAATTCTGGAATTCTGTGTACAAGCATGACACCTTCTACAGATTCAAGATTGACAAGAAAAAACAATTCAAACTTACCTTGGAATTCTTCAGAGATATCTTTCAAATTTTCCAAAGAGTACCAGGTAGAGACTTTGATGCCCTTCCTTATGAAGAAGACACTGTGTCTTTCTTAAGAGAACTTGGCCACACTGGGAGATCAATTCACTCAATGATGTGGTAGTCGATCAGTTGCATCAACCCTGAAGAACTTTTGCTGCTCTTATTAACCCGAGTTTATCTGGAAAGACTAGTCGTCTTGACAAGCTTCGTCTCTCCAGAGCTCAAATCCTTTGGGGTTTGTTCCATCAGAAAAATGTAGACTATATGGAATTACTCTGGGAAGACTTCATCTACTAGATAGAAAACAAAGTCTACAAGAAGCAAGAAAAGATGTACTACCCTCGTTTCACCAAAGTTATCATTCACCACTTCCTTATTCAAGAAAAGACACTTTCTTAGAGAAACAAAATTAGGATGCATACTTTGAAAGATGACTACTTGATTAACTCCTTAAGATTTGTCTCTGCTAAAGAATCAACTCAGATCTATGGAGCTATTCTTCCTGAATGTTTGACCAGTCCAGCAATGAAGGAAAGTAAAGTGTACAAGACTTATCTTGGCTATGCTACAGGTGCTGTACCTCCCAAGATTGCTAAAAAGTTCAAGAAATCTTCTCCATCTAAGAAAGACAGTGATCTAGTCCCTGTAGATGAAGAACCTGTCCAGAAAGGCAAACGAGTTAAGAGACCTGCCAAGAAGTCTACAACTAAGATAGCAGCAGGTGTCGTCATCAGAGAAGCTCCTGTGGAAACAAAGTCTAAAAGTAAGGAAAAGGAAAAGGTGGATGTTACTCGTGGGAAAGGAATTGAATTGCTATCTGAAGTAGCTTTGATAGAAGAAGCACAAATGAAAGAAGTAAGAAATAAGAGCTTAAGGGATTTTCACAAGACACATCTTAGTGGTTCTGGTATGGTTTCCGATAAACCACCAAGTGTTGATAAGATCACACCTACTTTCACAAGTGAAGGAACTAGTGATAAGCCAGGGGTTCTCGATGTGACAAAATATGACTCTACTGAGATTGAATCTGAGTCTTAGGGAAATGATGAAGATGATAGTAATAATGATGATCAAGATTCAAGTAATGAAGATAGTGAGCAGGAGAATGAAATTGAAGAGCAAGTATCTGATTCGGAGCAAGAAGAAGAATATGAAGATGATGAATAAGAAGAGGAGGAGTTTATTCATAATCCTTCTCCCACTAATGATAAAGATGATGAAAATCTAGAATCAAAAAGTGATGAAGTGATTAAAAAATAGATTGGATGATACTGATTACCAATTTGATGATGATGTTGATGCAAGATTGAAAGAACCCACTCAGACTGATAAAGAGGTTGTCAAGGTGTGGGTGCTGATGCTAAAATGATTGACGCTCAACAAGGGAATGAAAATTTAGAGACTACTCAAGAACAAGTTGTTGAAGATGCTCATGTGACCATTTCTACTATTACGAAGAAGATTGAAGTTCCTGCTACTAGTTCTTCTTGTTCATCCGACTTGGCATCAAAATTCCTAAATTTTTTAGATATTCCTCATACTGATACAGAAATTATTTCTCCACTAGATGTTCATGTCCACCATGAAGTCTCGAGAACTCAGGCACCCACTCTTCTTACAATACCGGTCTCTGTTATCACTGAATCATCTCCTGTATACACAAAAATTCCTCAATCATTACAAACCTTCACACCTCCACCAATACTGACAACACCCACTCCACCGCTAAAAATTAAAACCACAAATCCTCTATCTACACTTCCTGACTTTGCATTAGTCTTTCGATTCAATGATAAAATAACAGCATTGGAAAAAGAAGTTGCTAAACTTAAAAAGGACCCTCTAAACAATCAAGTAACAACTTTAGTTGATGAACATCTAGACACACGGTTGGGAGAAACCAAAGAAGAATTCATGAAATTCCTTTCAGAATCTCTCATGACAAGAATCAAATAGCAAGTAAAAGATCAACTACCTCAGATTCTGCCCAAGGAAGTGTCTAACTTCGCTTTACCTGTGATCGAAGAGTTGATTAAAGAATCACGTGATGAAGTTACTCTAGTAAAGGTGTCTTTCAAACACATTCTACTTATGAGGTTGCTTCTACACTTACTGAGTTTGAGTTAAAGAAGATTGTTCTTGACAAAATGGAATAAAGTGAATCATATCTAGCAACTCCCGAACACCAAGATTGTTATGATAGTTTGAAAAAATCTTACAATCTCGACAAAGATTTCTTCTTCTCTTATGATGTATATTCCTTGAAGCGAAGCCACAAAGACAAAGACAAAGATGAAGACCCTTCTGCTAGATCAGACCGAGGGTTAAAGAAAAGAAAACTAAGCAAAGATGCATAACCAACCATTGATCCAAAAAAGAAAGATTCAACGGCTGGCTCTTCCAAAAGTACCAAGTCTTAACCAAAATCTTCTGGAAAGTCTATTCAATCAGAGGAACCAGTGTTCGAGATTGCAGACTCATACATGCCACATGATTAAGAAGGGAACATGGGTGATAATAAAGATGAACCAAGAAAAGAGACTGCCTCTAGACATGACTGGTTCAAGAAACCTACACCACCTTAAGAACCTACTGACCCTGACTGGAATATTGGCAATACTACTCAGGAAGGACCAACTTAAAATTGGTTGATGACTCTAGCAGCTTCTACTTCTAGTGATAAATCGTTAAAGGACTTTAATAAATTGATGAGCACTCCAATAGACTTCTCTAGATACATCTTGAATGGCCTGAAAATCAAGAATTCAACTCAAGAATTCCTGTTAGGACCAGCATTCAGACTACTCAAAGGCACCCTCTCTAATTATGCTAAACTGGAATATGACTTTGAAGAATGCTACAAGGCTCTTTCAAAAAAGCTTGATTGGGAAAATCTTGAAGGCGATGACTACCCATTTGATCTTTCCAAACCCCTTCCTTTGATCACGCGTGGAAAATGTCAAAGAATACCATTTGAATACTTCATCAACAATGATCTTAAATATCTACAAGGAAGAGTTCAACTATGACATATACGACGTCTACCACCAAGACAAAGACCGATCAACATGATCTACCAGGCATTGAAGACATGGTTCCAAACATATGGAGTTCTATTAATGTTGCTTATAATAGATATGCGTTATGGGGTATCTCGCATTGGAGAGAACAACTTAAGTCCTTCTATGCATATGAAAGAGGCATACAATCAAGAGGAGATGTATATTTTACAAAACGTATTCTGGCAGTTACTCATGTAAAGGTAATGAGGAAACATAGATAAGGGTACTTAGAAGAGATTGTAGTGAGAAGAGCTGATAACGGATTATACAGATTCAAGGAAGGTAACTTTCTACGACTTTGGATCAATGATATCAAGGATATGTTAATTCTTATAGTTCAGAATCGGCTCACAAATCTTTTAAGGGATGATGTTGTTGACTTCACAATAGCCCTAAAGATGTTCACCAGATGTCTGGTTATTCAGAAGCGAGTCGAGGATCTTTAACTTGAAGTAGAAAGTTATCAAAAGAAGGTCAACGTCACTAAGCCTGATACTACAAGACCAGATCTCAGAAAAAAAGCACCCGTACATTCCATACAAAGACCCTCAAGTATTTATTTATGTCAACGACTATAAGAGGAACAGGTTGATGCGCTCCGATGAACTGTACAAGTTCAATGATGGCACGTTAACAAAACTTCTTTCTTCGCTCGAAGACATTACCAAGAATATCAACATGGAGTACTTGCCGAAGAGAAGATGGAGTACATTGGAAAAGAAAATAGCTTATTTCATTATCAAGGACATCAACAAGCTGCTAAAGGAAAGGAGGATGATGAGGAGTTTAGAGAAATTTATTGGCGGTAGACTCTACGGAACTGACCTCAGACTGTTGCAAATATTGTTCATATCTCAAAGGTCATTTCATTTATCATAAACTTGTGAATTTATATATATGTAGTGTAGACTTATGATGAAAATAAGGTGTGCTCAAGTATAAAATTTTCAAGAATTTCTTAGTAAATTCAAAAAATTTCAAATTATTATACTTAACATAGTCTTATATACCCTCACAACTTGAGAGGGAGCATTAAAATGTTCCTAATAGTGATTATGTAACATTTTATCCCCGAATGTTTAATCAATTGATATCCAAAATATCAAGCGATTAAGATTTTAGATAAGGGGAGAAAATATGATTAAAATGAATCTTAATTGTATTGTCATATGATCATATAAAATGGACTCAATGCACTCCAACACTTAGCATGTAATGATTTTGGTTTTGATTGTGATGGAATACCCTAAAGACCGACCATGTACTTAAATTTATGAAGTTATAAGGTGGTTAGGTATAGGTATTCAAATCCCATGATCCAACCAGAACCGGAGGGATCTACCCAGGGATATCCACTAGTTAGTGTAGAAGTCCTTAGGTATGATACAAAAGGAGAAAAAGTGAGAATCGGGAATAATGCCGACTGAGATGGAGCTAACTCTGGAACAAACCCAACAAGGTGTTAGTTATGAAGTCTCGGTATGCATTGAAGGGGTTGAAGAATGAAAAAGAAATGTAAGGATAAAGGGTGAAAAGAAAGAAGCCCTCCATACACTTAGGCAGAAACCGGGTCAATACATAATCTGTCAGAAACACTAAGTTGTTGTCTGACATTGAAGACAGTCATGGACCCAGTGACGCTATGCACAACCCTCCCTAGCCACTCAAGGTCTCTCAAAAGACTCTTGTTTCATTTCTCACGGAGATTACACGCATTTCTATCGACTTTCTCACTCCGAGTTAGTTGATATTGAAAAGGTGGCAGTCTGCTCCAGCCTCCGATCACTAAAAACAAAGTGCACTATTGAGTCTAGAGCCAAAAAGAGATCATCCATAAATCTCATTAGGACACTTGTCAAATCATGCTTGCTATGTCACACATTGTGAATAACAAGATGTATATTAAGAGTCCTACGCATTATCCTTGAGATTTTGCCTGAACATCCGAGTGATATGTAAATATTCACAATGAAGATGGAAATCCTGCTTGAGCCAACATCAAACAAGCTCATGGTAGGTGACTTGTGCGATTCTATATGAATCAAACTTGTGACAACTGGAAAGAAACGATGGTGCGATTCTATAAGAATCAAACTTGTTCCAGGTTATGAATTGACGATTGCTGATGAATTTTTGAAATGATTAACACTCTTGATGTGTCACAAAAACACTTTAGCAAGTGACACGTCGATTGATTTTCAAATCAATTTTTTATTTCAATCGATGAGATAGTAACTCGCTGGTTCACTCATATCATGTTGTCTACTTTGAGATGTTCTGATAATGAGAACATGCTGAGTACGATGAATCTAATACATATGTGGTAGAAAGATTCAATACTATAGCTGGAAATCCTGTCAAGAAGATTCTTCTTAAATTGAATCCATCTTATCACAGGCCAATCTTTACAGATTCGATGGATACTCCAACCAAATACGGGCGAATGAAAAAGCCATATTCGTCCCCTTGCTTTACTGCTAACTATTTTATTTCAGGAATATTTAAAGATGGTGATGGAGGTACCTTATTCCAGCTGACTCACAAGATTCATTGCCACATGCTCATACCCTATCGGCAAATATAAAGACATCATGAAAGCTCAAGTACATGTTTTAAGACATCTGCTACTCTGATACTGTAAGTCCTTCTTGAAGTGACAAAGTGTTAAAGTTAAAGAAATTCAAGAAAGATGTAGTATTAAAGCTTTTCAAGATTATCAAATCAAGAAAGGTATGAGCATGTTGATCCAGAAGTCACAAGTTTACGAGATGGCAAAGTTTACAAGATGGCGAAATGAGATTATGTTAGGTTAATGATTTTAAGAAGCTCAAAGATCACATTCATGTCAATACAAAAGAACTAGCTCATATCCAAAGTCAATGATCACTACATTAAATTACAAGTTAATGACTGAAGTTAAAGACTACGAGCTCAAGACCAAAGTAAAAGCATAGTATGCTAAGTTTAATTTTCTTTAAATTAGAGTGACCTCCCTTAGGGGGAGATTGTTAGAAATACGAAAAAGTGTCGGTCACTACCAATATAGTTAGTCGTAGCTCATAGTAATTCATAATGTAATGCTGGTAAACCGGGCTAAAGGTTCATGGAAAGCTCATGTTAAAGCCCATGGCCGGCCTTGGTTAGAGTATTTATACCTTCTCTACACATGGAAAAGGAGTTGGTTGTTCATTTGTCACACTTTAACTAAGCTAATATTGTCATTTTTCATTCTCTCTCTAAGTGTTCATCCAACTATCTCTTTCTCTCTCTCAAACTCTAAGTGAATCATTCCATACTTATGTTAAGAGATACTACAGATGAAAAATACTCTATAGTTTCCTCTCTCTAATCCTGTCACCTTTTGTATGATATCTAATGAAAATATGACCTATAACACTCAGAAGGATGTACTAAGGGTATCTCACACTAAAATAGTAGTGCCTCTATTTAAGAACACATAACTATTTTGATATCCCTCTATTGTAGGTGATCATACAAATATCAGGCATCTCCATACGAAACTAATCCTTGTTTTGGAATTATTAGAGTAAATAATCCCAATCAATTGTTCCTCGGGTATAGGAATATGTGCTTGATTCCATTCTAATGCCTTAATTTGGGAGATGAAACAAATCTTATTTTTGTATAATTTAAAAGATACATAAGAGCTCTAATTGCACTAAGCTATGGTACTTCTAGACTAAGAACATCTTCATCTTCTTCGCATGGGAAAAATAGATCATTGTCAACATTTAGTGATATACCACCATCGGTGCACTTAAAGATTTTGCTTTGTTTATATTGATACATTTTTAGGACCTTTTTGGTATAATTCCATTGATGTACAAGTATGCCGTTAGGCATGTTCTTGATAATGCCTTAATTATATATTTTTTTAGTGTCGTTATTGTATATATTGTTAGCATTTCTCATGAACTTTTGATATTTAATAGCATGAAATATGTGTAAGTTCACTTGAAGATTATTCGAGAAAGAAAAGCAATGAGATACAAGTTTTTTTGTCGTAGAAGCTCAAAGTCAAATGAAGACAACAAAATAATTTAAGTCTCAAGCCAAAAGTGCGTCGATTTTGCCAATAAGTGCGCCGCACTTCTGTCTAACGGTTAAAGATAGTCAATCCTTATCCATACAGAAGTACGCCGGTTTTCCCAAACATGTGCGGTGCGCTTCCATTACATTTATGAACCTTTAGCGCCAAGAAATACCAAAGTGTGCCACACTTTTCCAGAAATACGCCGCACTTCTGCCCTCAGTCAACCTATAAATAGGGCTCTTATCTCAGCCATTTGAAAGAACCAAATTATAGTTATCATCATCACTCACCACTATTGGGATGAATTTTCCATAGAAGAAACACCAAGGAAGCAAGGATATAAGTGGATCGAATAAAAGTTATAGTATACATTCGGGTATTAAATCATAGGTTACTTGTGACACTTGTGTAATCCCTTGACTCATCTGAGCTTCGTATGTCTTTCATTTATCCTGATTTCTTGTTTTTGTTATGAACCGTTGTGCTATTTAGTCTTGCTATGCGTATATATCACTTTTGATCATATATGCATCTTGGTATAAGTCGAAAGACCCACTTTGTACTTTCCGGTTTTAAAAAACTTGTCTAAGAGTTTTGAATCTTTGGTTGGAGGAATCCGCTTAGATAATTTGATAAACATTTGGACTAATTGGTATTGTGCTAATTTTGTGGAAGATCATCTAATTAGAAAACACAAGTCTTGAATCAATTAAGCTAATTTGTGAAAACGTCATTTTGATAAAAACAGTTATTTTGTGAATTACAAATCAAGAGCACCAACTTGTTAAACTGAGATCATCATCATTACCATTACTACTTAATTATCGTTACTATCAAGTATTCATATCTCTTTATTATTAAATTTGCTTATTTTCTATATGCTTGAAAAGTGATTAATATCCGTTCTAAAAAGTTTTATATAACATAAACAACTCCTTGTGAATGACATGGTCTTGCCCTAAAAATTATACTACATACGCGGGTTATACTTTACGCGTGTGTTTGGTTTAATAATCGGTAAACTAGTTATAATAAATTTAAAACTTTCCATACACATCAAAGTTTTTGGCGTCGTTGCCGGGGACTTCATTTTTGTTCTATAAACATTTTAAGTATTTAAAACGAATCCTAATAACTTTTTCCTTGAAAATCAACATTCTGAAGACTTTCTATGACTTCTGTTACAGAAAGTACGCCACACTTTTGTTAAGTGCGTCGCACTTATTGCCAGAACCACGAACCCGATGTACTTTTCCATAAGTACGCCGTTCTTTCACAAAAACATGACATTTTTCCTAAAACGTCACCAAAGGTCCACATTTACATGAACCGTTAGTAATACATAACCCATAAATCATAAATATCCACCCATAAACCTTCAAACCTCGCTCAGAAATGAAAAAAACTTAATTTTTGTCAACGAACCCACCGTACTTATTCGTAAGTACGTCGTACTTCACTACTCTGTGACGTTTTTCTTTTAAAACATCCTTCTATTCTCAAAAATATATTAAAATTAAGTTTTTTGAAACCCATAATCATTTATAAATCAAAATATAAAAAAATTCAAATTTTTGACCTAAGTACACTGTACAATATATTTTGTGCATCGTACTTCTTTCTCAAAATACAAAATTGATCTCTTTTGATTTCAATTTTGATCTCTTATGTATTGTACCCTTGCTCATCAGTTGACTTTAGATGCTTACGCGTACTTCGGAAATTAAACCACTTACACCATTATCTGAACCTGCAAGAACTTTAAATAGAAGACGTAGAAGAAACAAAAGAGTCTCGATCGAACAAAAAGACGAAAGACCCGAATATCCTAGATACCTTTGGCGCCAAGAAATACCAAAGTGCGCCGCACTTTTCTAGAAGTACGCCAAACTTCTGCTCTCATTCAGCCTATAAATAGGGCTCTTATCTCGGCCATTTGAAAAGAACTAATATACAATTATCATCATCACTACCCACTGTTGGGACGAATTTTCCACAGAAGAAACACTAAGGAAGCAGGGGTATAATTTGATCGAATAAAAGTTATAGTATAGGTTCGGGTATTGACTCGTGGGTTACTTATGACGCTTGTGTAATCCCTTGACTCGTCTGAGCTTCGTATGTCTTTTATTTATCCATAATTCATTTATGCAACTATAACTTAATAGCCATGAGAGGCTAAACCCTCTTGTGACTACTTGGATATGTATATATAATAAAGTAATGTTTGGTTGGATATGATCTCTTATTGATTTCTTGTTTTTTTGATGAACCGTTGTGTTATTCAGTCTTGCTAAGATTGCTTATCACTTTTGATCGTATATACATCTTGGTATAGGTCGAAAGACCCACTTTGTAATATCGGGATATCAAAACTTGTCTATGAGTTTTGAATCTTTAGTTGTGGAAATCTGCTTAGATAATTTGATAAATATTTAGACTAATTGGTATTGTGCTAATTTATGGGAAATCATCTAATTATAAAATACAAGTCTTGAATCAATTAAGCTAATTTGTGAAAATGCCATTTTGACAAAAAATAGTTACTTTGTGAATTACACATCAAGAACACCAACTTGTTTAACTATGATCATTATAATTACCATTGCTACTTAATTATCATTACTATCCAATTAGTCATATCTCTTTATTATTCAATTTACTTATTTGTTATTTGCTTGAAAAGTGTTTAATATCCATTTTGATCTCTAAGTTTTATAGAACATAAACAATTTTCTGTGAATGAACAGGTCTTGCCCTAAAAAATTTACTACATACGAGGGTTATACTTTACCCGTGTGTTTGGTTTAAAAGTCGGCGAATTAGTTATAAAAATTTAAAACTTTCATACACATCAGTGCTTGATTTGTAAATCAGGATAATATTTTGTCTTACAAAATGTGGAGTAAGTTTTATCCAACATATCTGCATCAGTAATACTTTGTCCGCATAATTTAAGCTATGAAAAAATCTTGAACAAAGAAGAGCTATAGTCATTGACCATTTTAATGTCTTGAAATTGAAAAGATCTCTATTCTTCTCGAACTGTCAAAAATAAAACATCCTTCTGAATATCATAGCGATACTTAAGATCTTTCCAAAGAATACTTGGGTCTTCAGTAATAAGGTATTCAAATTTTAGTCCATCAACAATATGTTTGCAAAGAAAAATGTTTTTTTCTCTCTTTATCTTGTGATGGACTCTCATTGTTTTCAATAATAGTCTGTGCAATTCTCATAGATTCAAGATGCACTTTAACATCGAGAACCCAAGGCATATAGTTTTTTCTAGTGACATTAAGAGCACCGAATTCAAGGTTTGATATGTTTGACATTTATAAAATATCAAAATTTAGACAAATAACATATTATTAGAATCCATTAATATTGATGCATAGTGCAATAAAGAGTAATGGAAAAATAACAAATATATACAAGCCTAAACAGAAGTACAATTCCCCGTGTGGGAGATTAAGCAGATGGTAAATAAGCAAAATGATTATGATGATGATAATAACTAAAAACGGGCTAACCATCCTAAAAACCTTCTTTGAGAAAAAACTTAATTTAAGAAAAAGGATGATTTGTTTACTCTGAAACTATAACGAAAAATATAGACATGTAAAGTTGTTTGTTTACGTTTAGAACCGTTATAGAGTTGTTTTGTGTATACATTTTATAAAAGTTTTTATAAATATATCGATAAGAAGAATAACTAAGAAATAAACTCGGTTAACACATTATGATAAATAAAAATATAAAGATTAGTAAATATGAGAATAACGATTAGTGTACGTAAATACATAACACTTAAGACTTAAATAAAGATTAGTTACCGCGTAAGTAAATGTTAATTGCGTCAGTAGGTGCAACAATAAATGTTAGTTACATGTTATAAAAGTTAGTTGCAATAAAGTAAATGTTAATTGCATAAATAGTAGGTTAGTGATAACAATAATAAAAGTTAGCATAATAATAAGATGCAAATGGTTAGTAGTCCTAATATTGTCATATGTCAATGGTAAAATCTCATATGTGTCCATATAGTTGATTAAGATTGTGCCTTTAATTATGATTCTAAATTGTTGAAAAGAAGATTATATGACTTTATTAAGTTTTTTTTGAAGTTTATAACGGTTTACTAACACGAGTGTGTCTTTGTTAATTTTAAATGGTTTCCATAAAATGATACTTTTTCGATTACAAAACCAACTTAAGAAAATGTTTACTTCGAAAAGATTTTCTAAATCTCAGTTGATTATAATGACGTGAACGATCGTGCTGATAGCATGTTGTATTTAAATAGTTTTATCACAAGATTATCATAACTAAGAATTTTCAAGATGGATTAGAAAAGAAATCATTAGAGAAATAAGAAGTTATATTACCTTAGTAGGTGATATTGGTGCACTTTATTATATTATATAAACTACACAATTACTAGGATTGCTGGTGACATTAAATGTTTCAACCCATAAAAAAAGGAAACACACGTGCCTCTTCTCCCTTTATTAGACTCGACACCTCATCAACACAAATAATCATTGCCCCTAAAACTGTTAGCAGATCCACCGCCCCAACATACAGATAACGAATTTAGTCACCATCACCACTGCCACCAGCTACTACTCTCTTCAAAATGAGTGGCATGGTGATCGGTGATGTTGCAGCATTTTGAAACATAAAAAGAAATAGATCAGTATTAAGTGGGAAAAGAGGCAAAATAAAAAATATTTAAATTACATGTCGGTCTAACTCAATTTGGTAAGTTTATCAACTCTAATTAAATCTTTAAAGATGTTCACATTTTTAGGGGTTTTCGTATATGATTATGATGATTGATTAAATGTTGCGATCGATATTCATATGCGTAATGAATTGTCACTATGGATGTTTTTTTCTGGCTTATTTACGGTGGGATTTTAGTGAATAGAGTGTCATGGGTCAACTTTCTTGTGTATGATTTTTGGCGGTGTTGGTTGAGGTTGCTGAGACCCTTAAATTTGCTCTTACTGCGTAGGGTGGACAGACGGTTGAGTGTGAGAATATCTTGCCTCAGCAACCTCCATGTACTCGACATTTGTGTCATTTTTTGGCCCAGCTTAATAGTCCGCTTTGTCCCAAAAAATTCTACTTATGAGATGAGCTTGATAGTGGTATCAATTGTTAGAGGTTGTGATGACTCTAAGTGGATTTAGTAAAGATCGCATTCTTTGATGCCACCGATCCTTTCGTTGCCGGTATCTATGTCGTGCGACGATTGTGATGGGTGTGTGACGATTGGCAGGGTAAGCTTTCTAATGGGTTACATGTTTTAGCAGAGCGGTGGATCTGCTAAAAGTTTTAGGGGCGGTGATTTTTTTGTGATTTTTGTGTCAATGAGGCGCCGAGTGTAATGGAGGGAGAAGAGGCATGTGCCTTTCCTTGGGAGTGGTGCACTTTAGTCTTGCATAAACAATTTAATTTATGCACTAGGGTTGGATTCGGTTTAGGTCAAGCAATTTGTTAGGATTAAAAGACTTCTTAGTGCTGTTGAATTTACTGCTGTAACACCCCTAAATTGGGTCGCAGCGGAATAAGGGTCCGGGGCGTGTTACTTCATAGATCAACAACACAAGATATATATAGAACGACCAAAAAGTCGTTTGAAAATGATACATTGGATTTAACATAATAATTGTTACATAAGCCCGAAGCTTAACTTGTTCACTTGATCAAAATACAAAGATTTTCAGCCCATAACAGATAACAAAATGAAATGTGACAAAATCTTTAATGCAAGACATCCAAATCAAAACCACCAATGTATCCATCGCACCTTGTGCTTATTGATCCCCTGAAAAACATTGCTTTAAAACGTCAACAATAATGTTGGTGAATTCATAGGTTTGATAAATCATATATTGTAGGACCACAAGATCTCCCAAGTGTATGATAATGCAACAAATGCAGATATCATATAAATGTAATTACGTTGCTCTAAGCTCATGACACTGAAGCTTGACGTATGCAGACACGATGCTTGACATGTATGGATGCCAAATAAAGCCCGGTTTGCCCGTGGTGAGTTCTAGACCCACAAACATCCCTAATTCGACATGGTATACGTTCGTTTGCCTAGTGATAGCTAATCACCCGAACGGGGTTGTCAAACCCAATAGATCTATTCATAACATTCGCGCTCACAATCCAGTAATTAACAGTTCATGATAATGGTCCTCGATTGTTATCCTACTTAGGCAACAATTAATCATAATATGAAACTAACCACGTTGTGTCCATTTTTGTAAAACATCGCATTTTTTCACTCCAAAAACTTGTAAAACAAAAAGCATGTAAAACGTGGCTATGAACTCACCTTGAGTTCTGATAATCCAAATGCGCATGATAATGCGTCACGAAAAGATTGAATGCCAACCTAAATTATCATAGGTCGTAATAAAGGCATACCAAGATACAATTGAATTGATAACATTGAATGTAATCCTATAGATATATCGTTACATCGTTCGGCTATCAAATTAAAGAGGTCATGACATGACGTTCGAAGGAGTTAGGACACTTTACAAAGCGGTTGGCGCGCATCCACCAACTCGTTCGAAACGCCATCCGAAGAGGCTCATTACGATAACTCACTAGTAATTTAGTAATATTGAAAACCACATATTATATCTATATAGCTCAATCACACCAACTAATGGTTTTGGTAAAATTGTTTTTAATAAGTTAAACTTTATAAGTCCCAGTTTTAGTAAAACTGGCGTAACTTCTTGTTCCGCTTTTTTAAACCCTATCTTCACGCGTTCTATGTCCATCTTTCGTATTAAGACGGTTTTATGGATATTGACATTTTCATAAATTTTCTCCCTGATGAACTGTAACTTTACTGTTCATGACAGACATGAGGTTATAAAATTTCGTATCTTCGTCGTGAAAACCCGTAAATGTCGTATTTTAATTCTTTATTAGCTCCGTTTTTAATGATTCCTGTTCGAGGAGCGTTTCTCCCGTATTTGAAAGTTCTATATTTTAGAGGTGTACAAAAAATATAACTTATTCTGTCATGAATAGTAACTTTTATAAAATTAATTTAATAAAATATAATTTGTCGTAAACTCGCGAAATTCATAACTCCGTTCGTTTTATTAACTGAAAAATTGCGATTCTTATCATTTGGAACCTATAATGTTTATTATTTTATTAAAAATATTAACCCTTGCTGTTTATAATATTTATAAAAATGTTTTTTATAAAAATTTTACTTACGACTACGTTTATTAACGTATAACTCGTTTTTTAACATAACTTTTTTCGTTATTAATCCGTTTGACAATTCTTACTTTTTTCGAAATCGTCGTGAAATGTATTATCTTGTAAAAATAATAAGAAAGGATATGTAAAAATTCGAATTTGGACAGAATGTTTGCTTGAGTTTTGTTGAATCCATTTATCCATTTTTGATACTTTTCTTATACTTTATTTACTTTTGTATTTTACCACATCGTCTCTATATCATATATATTTATAATTCACTTATATGTAGCACTCTACTTGTCCATAATAGTCCTTATTGTCCCAAGTTACCAATGTTAACAATTCCATTTAACATACTTTAAAACCATAACTTACTTAAGTAACCCTAATTTTACCCATAATTTTTTTACACCAAAATAAAGCTGACACAAATTTTCTCATCCTTTTAAACATGTAGTAAGTAATAACTCTAGCATGTATATGAGTGTGTAAAATGATCATTTCAATATAAAACTTCCATTTTCATGAATAAGAACCCTAAAATGGTGAAATAAGCAAATACAATAATCCATGTGCATAAAAATGAACATTATACAAACATAAAGAGTTCAATGGACCTTATCGGTATGATGATGATGATGTACAATAAAAAACCCTTTTTAGCTAAACCTCAAAAACCAAGCTTGCAATTATGAAACCTACTTCCTAACTAAACCCTAGCTTTCTTTTACTTGAGAAATACATTGGAAATTGGTGATTCAATGCATGCAAACGCCTTATTATAATCTTAGAATAGGTGTATATAGACAGTTTAATGGAATGTAAAAATTTTTTAATGGGTTGGTTGGGGTAATTTTGAGCCGTGACTCTTGGAGTCCTAAAGAGAGTGATTTTTGCTTTTGTTAAGTGTTTAAACATGTAATGTTGTTTTCTTATGTGCAAATAAGTAAAAGTAGTAACATGCATGCTAGTCAAGGGACATAAAAGTAATCTAGGAATGGCCATGGTATGTCATTATGGTCAAGGTATGGTAAGGGATGGGTGTGCCCATTAAAGAGGTATGGTGTATATTTAACCAAAAGGAAGTTCTTTTTCTTATTTTTCTTTGTATAACATGCCATAAATTCGGCATATATATGATATACATGGTATATTTGAGTAATTTTTATGTATTGGGTATAAAAGTGGGTATTTGTTGAAGCGTAGAAAAATTTTTGTGGTTCCGGGAGTGCCTAAACGCAATTTATCGCGAAACGTATACACTTTATGTATCCGATAAAAATAATAATGAACAAAGTTAATAATTCTCCTCAAAATAATTTAATATAAGACCCTTGATTGATGTAAACAATTAATTGTTTGATGCCTGTTTAACATTGGAACGCCTAATTTTTGGCGTAAGCGATTTAGACATATCGCTTATGAATTTAAAGTGAACACGTACAATACAAAAAGACTTACGGATTAGTTGACTTTCGTCAATGACTTGAAACACAGGTGTTATAGTTAATGCTACAAACAGAGTTTGTTGAAACGACATGGATTTTGCTCTGTAGATATTCCAAATATGGCCCAGTAACAGTACGAAATGGTTAATGCTACAAAAAGAAATTTTTATGAGATGACTTTGGTTCAAGTTTCAAGAAATATTATTAGATGCAGAGAAGCCTCTTTACGAAGGATGTCCTGACTTCACAAAGTTGTCCGAAATAGTAACTAACTACACATGAAATGTAAGTACGGAGCCTATCTTCTGATAAGTCTATGACTGAATTACTAGTAATGATAAAAAAGATGCGACCCTTGCTGTAACGAATGGTTGAAAAATTTTATCAAGCCAAAAAAGTTATGAAATAGAAGGGAACGAGATACAAAAAGATATAAGGTAGTATCAACCAAGAACTGCCTCTTCAACTTCTTTTACTGAAGGATAACAAGTACTGACAAGTGGTCAACTTTTATGGGATATCAAGATGGAAGGTGGATAATAAGACACATAAAGTGTACGAAAACATTCCAGCAAAGGTAATGTGGTACTTTCCAATTATACCAAGACTGCAATGACTATTTAAGATACAAAGTATTTTAGAAGATTTAAGATGGCACGCGACACGGAGGATAACAGATGGTGTGTTATATGTCACCCCGCAATTTACTGCATGACGTACCATAGATGAAAAAATTACCCCAAATTGCTAAGATCCAAGAAAATCTACGGCTAGGAATACATGCTAATGGGTTTGATCGTCATCACAGGAAATAGGCTCACAGTGTATATCCAACTTTAACTATCAATCATACAACCTACCCCAGGGATGTGTATGAAAATAAAGTTCTATCATGTTTTCGGTATTAATAATCGAGATGACTCGGGAAAGTGATATCGATTTTTATTTAGAACCGTTGGTTGATGATCTACATACCTTATTCGAGACAAGGGTTGATACATATGATGTTTCCACAAAAGATAACTTTAATCTATGTGCCATTGTGTTATGGACAATAAATGATTACCCTGCACTTGGTGCAATATGTGGCTGCCCGTACAATGGATTCAAAGGTCGTGGTAGTAAATGTGGGACAAACAAACTGTGTTAGACTTGATACCTTATCCAAGCAAAGTCATTGTCACAGACGATATCTACCATATAACCATCCATTCAGAAAGACAAAAAGAAGCATTTAAATGACAAGAAGAGATTCAACCGGAGGCTCCAATTCCAATACCGAAGAACAAATATACTCTAGTACAACATATTGAAAATAAGTAAGGGAAAAGGAAAACGAACAAACAATAAGGCATCAGAAAACCAAGAAGATACAAGAGGCAGAGGTGGGAAGATTCAAAAGTAGAAAAGAAACACAACAGAAGAAGAGGGTAGTTCAAGCCAAGTAAACAGACAAAACGAAGCGTGGGAAGACATTCCAAACATTGGTATCGAAAACTTAGTATTGGAGGCATAATCAGTTGCCACATTGTATTGATTTATGCATGTAAAGAAAAAGAATGTTGCTGAGAGTCAGTCGAAACTTGCTACATGTTCCGGAAAGACAAAAGGTGGAGTGAATGCTTGAGTGGATCTGGCTAGTTTGGGTCAAACCAAGTGTTTGCTGTATGGCAAAGAAGAAGAAAAAACAACACTACGTCCAGACATGTTTACAAACATTGACGAATGCTAAAAAAGACACCTTTTGTGAAACGTTACACAACATCAGGGTACCACAAGGTTATTGTTCAAATTTCTCTAGTTTGGTCAACCTAAAGGATAGGAAGCTCATTGGCCTTAAATTGCATGACTATCACATGTTAATGCAAGAGTTTTTCCCATTGCAATATTTTCAGACCATGCACCCACCCACGACGATATGCTATTATCAGGTTTGAGGGTGCTTTTTTCTTTAAATCGAGTATGTAGCAAGAAATCATAATTACATAGAACTAGATAAGATGCAAAGCAGAACTGGTAGTGGACAACTATCCAAACGCGAGAAGTTCTTCCTTCATCATTTTTTGATATTATGATACATCTGACTGTGCCACCTAACTAGGGGAGGTAAAATTATGTGCCCCAATATGACTTTCGGTGGATGTATCCCTTCGCAAGATGTATGAAAAGGTTAGTTAAAGGACAAGTGCAAAACAGAAAAATAAACCAGAGGAAGCATTTGCTGAGATGACTATTGCGAAGAAACAATAGAGTTTTTTAGAGGAAATATCAAAATTCATGAAAACTATTTGGTACAGACCACTTTGATAAACATGAAACTGATGAAAATGAGGAAGGAAAGCCATTGTCGGCATGCAAATCAAGTGAAGTTTTTGCGGACCTCTTTCAGAAAGCACATTTGTATGTAATACATAATACATATGAAATTGTACCGTATATCGAGTAAGTATTGTTGATCCCACTTCAATAGATCGAATTCCTTAAGCTTGTTTAAGGTTTAGTTATAATAGATAAATCTAAGTATCTATAATCTTTTCCATAATCAAATAACTTAATACATATCATATAAGCAGTACTAACTAACAAACAGTACTAACTTATTAACTAGCAGTACTAACTAACAAACAGTACTAATATTCACTAGCAGTAGTAACTATGAGTCCCAAACTGAATAGATCTCTGCAGCCTACAAAGGATGATAGCCAAGATGTATAAATATAGTTTGACTATATAGAACAACTGACTATGATACTATGTGTTTTAATGCCGGAATCTTAACACAAATACTAAGAAAGAACAATGAAAAACTAAATAAAATTTTTCTTATTAAATCTTTTTGAGGTGATTTACAATTACTAACTATGAGATATAATATGAGATCGTCTTCTTACTATGGCCTAAGAGCGATCCTTTTATAGACAAAGGAAACCCTAATCGGCTTACAAAACGCGTAAAATAATACCATATCTTTTCCTAAAATATCTCATACATATCTCTTAAAGCGTACAACTAATTTCCTACTTATCGGTACTTAACTAACGATCCAGATACTTAACAATTTGTTACTGTCAGTACCTAACTAATAACTACAGTACTAACTATGAATACTGTCGATACTAAGTTAGGAAAATGTAATTCCAAACAATCCTCCCTTAAACATGAATGTTGAACTCTTTTAACTTCATGTTTCTTCAGATTTATCTTCTTTAGCTCATAGAGGATGTATCCAACAACTTTAACTTATCTTATCTTTAAACACTATCCAACTCCACATCAACTGTTGTCTTCTCAACAACAGAACACAGAAACATCCTTTCAGCAACAATCCAACGAAGTTAGCGTTGTAGTTTTGGAAAACTAACAGCCATTAACGATGTTGATGTCTTTTACCATACCGTTTGCTCTGGGATATAACGCATCATTTAAAACATGGTTAGTTAATTACCATATAGTTTTTATGTAAACTATCAACCATCAACCGAATTGATTTGACTTTACCAAATACCGTTTGCTTTTAGACAAGCCTATGCATCATTCCAGAACATGGTGGCATGAAAAACCATATATTTTAGCAAACTATCAGCTATCACAGATTTGATTAGTCTTTACCAAGACCTGTTTGATCTTGACAAGCCGACTCTTCACTGGGAAGACAATGTGAGTTGAGAACCATACAATTTTTGGTAAATTGTCAACCATAAATGGATTTGAGAAGTCTTTACCATAAGCCGTTTGCTTATGGACTAGCCAGTTCTTATGCCTGTTAAGCATGGTGAACTGATGACCATTTGTTGTGTGGTTTTGAAACCAACACTCAAAGATTCTCCTCATCTCCATCAGAGTCATTAGGTTCTAACTCTGCAACTTGCTTCTTGACAAATCTAATCAACTCTAATGCTATAGTACAGTCTTCATTAGATTCCAACTTTTAATTCCCAGCATATTGCAAAAACAGTACTTTCTTTCTATAGGATACTTTTTCTCTACAAGCATATGAAGTGTCCTAATCCTGCCTCCGTCATTAAAGTAAGTAACCCCTGGAAGAACCATGTAACTTTCCAACTTGCTACATTCTCAATCTGCCTGTGAGTTCCAAAACTTACTTCATCATCTGATTGAACATAATCATCAAATCTCCCCAAAGTACTCTATCAAATCCTTCAGGTATCTCATCTTGATATCTGTCCATCACCAGTTGATATACAACATTCAAATCATCTCTATCAAATATGGAAAGCACCCTCATCAGAGTACTAAAGTATCTATTTTGTCCATTGCCTCTAATCACCACATTTTGATTAATCTCTTCTAAGTGTTTAGTTTTTTCAACCTGTGGTTTTGTTCCAAGGTACTCAGTTTTCCATTATATGATAGGATACTTCTTGTCAAGTATTTCATAATCCACTTCTTTGTCCTCATCTGGAGCTATTGTTAAACATAATCTCAGCTCATCATTCTCTTTCTTACTATCATCCTCAGAAGTGTTTTGTCTGAATCTTCTTTTCCTTGACTTCATCTTTTTCCTAGTACCAAATTTTCTCGTATCTGGTACTTTCTTCCATCTTACTTTCACTCCTTGACCATTTCATTTTTAGAGGAAATCAATTCCTTTTTCATTCAAGCTTTGATGATCGAACCTTCCAATCTCATCAGAATACCCAAAAGATAAAATCTTTATACGGACCGCTTAATCTTCTTCATACAAAAGCTTGAGTTACCTCAAAACGTCTTAGTTTTCAAATCAACATGCTTAAGTTTCCTAACATCTTCAAGTAGTCATCATTTAATTCCTCAGTTGAAATTCTTTGTAGGTTGTCTGTTCTGATATTAGCTTCTGATCTTTGTTGAGCAAGGAATTTTTCTTTGAGCAGCAATTGAGTGTCATGTGAATTTTGCTCTTTCCTTCCTATTTAAAGAATGCTCTCTTTCTTCTTCTTGAAGCTCTTCAGCACGAAGCTACACCAACAATTCTTAGCTTTTATGTCATCGAAATTATTTTATGAAGAGCATTCATTTGTAGCTTTTTCTCTTGCCTAATCTGTTTCTTATCTTCTCTCCCCACCTTCCCACGTTTCTTGTACTATTCCTATCCATTTCTTCACACTTCAACTGCTAACCTTCTTCCTGCAGCTCAGGAATATACCATCGAATCACTTTCAGATTCATACCTCCTCTTCTATTTTTCCTCCTTTCTCATCCTTGTATTCTGTGTCTTTTCTTTTTTCTCTTCTTTCCTTTTCTTTTGGATCAATCTTTGGAAGAGGGTTTTAAATGTCAAAAGTGATCTGTTGAATAGGGGCCTAGGTCTGTCAGTTTTCTTCAATATCCTTGAACTCTACCACCTTTCTCCTTCGCTCTTTGAAACTGCTTTGGCTTGACTCATGTTGAGAATAACCTTAGCTATGTTCAATCATCTCCAAATAATGTAGAAGTAGGGGTGGTTGAGTATTTGAGTAGCAACTAACCTCTTCAATATGATCATCAAGTACATTACTTTGCTCATCCAGTACCTTAATTTGATCATTCAGTACCTATCTTTTTGCTCACGTACTACTTACTGCCAGTCGGTAACTACCTTTTAGGATCCGTCAGTACTAAATATTGGTCTATGAGTACTAAATATTGGTCTATGAGTACTAACTTTCTCCTTGTCAGTACTAACTTTTTGTTGAGCAGTATTAAGTACATCTTCAGTACTAAGTGCATCTTCATCATTCTCCTTCTCTTCTTCCACTACATCTCTTGTCCTCCCCATATCTTGAGCATCCTCAGTTTCCATATAATCCAGTGTATCTTCCAGAATCTCATTAAATTATGGATCTTTATGGACTGAAGGTTCACCTTTGGCAAACTTCCTCCCCTGTTTAGATACAAACTCTATGTGCACCCATTGTTTCTTTGAGGATCTCTTTCTTGCTAATCTTTGCTTTAATGAGACACTCTTCATCCATGCTCTATGGTGTTTGACTACAGGTTTAGCTTGCTTCTTGAGCCTTTTGATCTGTGCCTTTAAGTTTTGTATTTCCTTGGCTTGATCTAAAACCTGTGCACATAAAGAGAGACAAAGATCATAGACACTTTAGAGTGTCATTTCACCCTCATTCCCTGAAAGGGATTTATCACTAGATGAATGACCTCCAAGATTCCCACCAAAACTTTCTGGAATAGAATCAGGAATGGTAGTAGAAGGTGAAGGTCTAGGGGATGGGTCAGTCTGTGGCTCAACAGGTACTTCACTAGTGTGAATAGGAGAGGGTGTAGGTTGTGCTTCAGATGGTCTTTCTGAAGGGGCACCCTCATCCTCAGTTGGTTGTACCAACATAGAAGCAAATAAAGGTGTGATATTCCCTGAGAAATGTTTACCCTTTTTAACCATGAAAGAAAATACTTTACTTGTCAAAACATTTACAGGAAAATGATCTAAAGGTACAGGTACATTAGCTAGTTGTTTATCTAAAAAGATAGAAACAAAATGTGGGTACATTACAAACTTCTTCTTTGCATCTAAATGTCTAAGCATACCATCAAAAATTAATTTAGAAAAATTATACTTCTGATTAGATGTTAAACATATGACAGCAGTGGCAATGTTAGTAGGAATTTGATCCCAAGAGGTACTTTTGGAACTAAGACAATGATTAATTGTATGAAATAAAAACCTCCATTGGGGTGAAAACAAAGCTTTATTAAATGTTAACACTGTTAAATCCCCCTCATACCCCATTAGCTGTATAGCATCAAATATAGCCTGATTAGGTAATGAGTCTATCCCATCAGCATCATCAAAAAGAAGATCACTTCTTATTGATGCCTCAGAGATAGACACAGACTTGCCAGCTACTTTGGCAGTAATGTGCCTAACATTGTTGATTGTTTTGGACTTAGCAGACGTCCAAAACTGTTCAACAAATGTAGTAGATACAATAGGACTTACAGTGAGAGCATGATGAATGGAACTTCGCTTGAGAAAGTCAATGATTTCGTGAAACTCTTCATTCCCTCCAGACTTCTCCAAATATGTGACCATGTTATGCTTCGGACATGAATCAAGAACAGCCATTTGACTTGAGAGAGAGATTGTCGTGAAGAGAGATATTAGGGCTTGTAAATGCGAATGTGTTTTAGAGAGAGAATGCGTACGAAACTGCGCAATTGAAATGGGTTTATATAGGTTTAGGAGACCTAATTTCAAGGAAACCGTTTCAATTTACACTTTGTACCCTTGGCGGTATTTTTCTTTATCGTCTCAAAAGCGGTACAAACTTTGCCCAGCGGTACTAACTTTGCACTGGCGGTACTAACTTTGTCCAATCAAAGAGTGAACAATGTAGGTAACTGGAGTGCTTCAGTACCATCAATAACTCTTCTCAATGACTCTCTAAACTCTATCAAAACTTTGGAAATGCATCACTTAAGGTTAACCTGTTTCTTTATACAAACTTTACAACACATCATATTGCCTCCCTTTAACCAATGCAGCTTATGGATTTATCATCCCAATAGTAACAACCAAGAACTGAAACCTGCTAACATCAAATGCCTTGGTGAGTAAATCAGCTACATTGTCATCAGTGTGGATTTTAAGCACCTGAATGAGTTTCTTTTCATAAGCATCTCTTATGAAATGGTGCCTAATAGCAATGTGCTTTGTCTTGGAATGATATACTGGATTCTTTACAATGCAAATGGTGCTCTCATTATCAATGTAGATTTTTGTGTTCATGAAGTTGAACCCATAGTCTAACATTTGATTCTGAATCCACAAAACTTGCCCACAGCAGCTTGCAGCAGCAACATATTCTGCCTCTGTAGTAGAAGTAGCCACAATGGTCTGCTTTTTGCATTGCCAAGAAATGAGTCTCCTGCCAAGAAATTGACAACCTCCTGTTGTGGATTTCCTGTCAAGATTTGCTCCAGCATAGTCACTATCTGAGTAGGATTAGGTCAATTGAAGACACTTGGAGGATACCAAAGGACCCTGTTTGGTTTGCCCTTTAGGTACCTATAATTCTTCTCGACATCTTTAGATGGGAAGACTTTGGAGTGACCTGAAACCTAGAACAAGCACAAACTGCAAACATAATGTTAGGTCTAGAAGCAGTCAAGTACATTAAAGAGCCAATCATGGACCTATAGAGATGGACATCCACATCACTGGCTTCCTCATCCTTGACTAAAGGCTTCTGAGTCTCAATTGGTGTACTAGCATCTTCTAACATTTGCAAAGGTCAAAAATTTCGGATTTCTGCCAAATATCTTATCTGTCTAATAATTATACCCATCTGCTTTCTGTTTGATTGTAATCCAAGAAAGAAAGTGAGCTCTCCCATTGAACTCATCTGAAATCGACTCTTCATTAATGCCTCAAACTCATCACACCAAGATTTCTTTGTAGACCCAAAGATGATATCATCCACATAGACTTGAACTAGTATGATATCATGTTTGTCCTTCTTTAGGAAGAGAGTTTTGTCAATTGTTCCTCTTCTGTATCCATTCTTCAACAAGAAAGTGGATAAAGTAGCATACCAGGCTCTGGGAGCTTGATGTAACCCATACAGAGCTTTTACCACTTTGTAGACTTTCTGAGGATTCTTAGGATCTAGAAAACCTGGTGGTTGAGACACATATACCTCCTCATCTATTTTGCCATAAAGGAAGGCACTTTTCACATCCATTTGATAGACTATAAATACACCATGTATGAGGCAAAGGCCAAAAAAGATCCTTATGGCCTTCCAAGTCCTGGCACAGGTGCAAAAACCTCATCATAGTATATCCCTCCTTCTTGCATATGTCCCCTTTCCCCTCACACACTACCACCAAACCCACCACACACCCCCCAACCCCCCCCCCCCCCCTTTCTCCTCATGAGCAACTAACCTTGCTTTATTTCTGACAACAACTCCTCTTTCATCCTTCTTAATTCCGATTAAAAACTTTGTACTGATAGCCTTCTTACATAAAGATATTTTGATAAGACCCAATCTTTTTTTTCTTTAACCTGCAATAATTCTTTTGCATAGCATCAACCCAATTTCATCTTCAGAGTTTCTGGGAAATCTTCTTGGGTTCATGTTGAGACAGGAAACAGCAAATAAGCAATGATGGAAGTCCTTATGGTTAGTTCTCTTTTGCTTTTGAACATAGCTAACAAAAGCATGAGCTCTAGAACTTGTATTTATTTTGCTTCTTGTTTGAACTGCTGAAGTTGGATCTCCTAGAATAAGTGTTATAGGATGAGAGGAGTGAATCCTTGATGTAGGAAGAGGCTATCATTCACAAAAAAGTCAATGTTTGTGAAGTCAGCCCATACTGCACCCTCATCATCATAAGATGAAGTAGTGAAGATTCCATAAGTGGAATTTTGATAAATATCCTCAAGTGGAGGTATTTCTGAATCATCTTCTTCAGGAATTGTTAGATCAGAAAGAGATAGTCCCTCATAAGGACTGGCAGTACTAACTGGTATGCTAACAGTATTAACTAGGTTAGTACTGCTAGCTTTAGCTGGTGTGCAAACAGTACTAAAAATGTTAGGTTATTTGCTAGCTTAGCAGCTCCTTCTGAATTAATTCATGTTTCTCCAGTTTCTTGTGCAAACTGATTCTGAGAGCTTCGCTTCATCATTAGCTCCTTTTCTTGCCTCTTAAGTCTTTCAAGTTCATCCATAAAGACTTGTTCTTCCTCTCTTAGACCATTCTCTTTTCAGCTGTCTTTAAATCAGGAGTGATTATTAAAGAATAAGAAGGCCATATTGGCAGTACAAAACAGTCTTGTGTAGATTCATCCTCTTTTTTAGAATCCCCTGCATCAATAATGTTTTCTATACCTGCATTTTGGTTAACTTCTTGTTGACCTGCATGATGATTAGCTTGATTCTCTACGTATTATAAAAGGATGTTAATTCATATAATCAATTAAATAAGCAAGATTAATAAAAGACATGTTGGTACTTCCCTACAACATTTGGTCTCTTTGTTTTTAAAAAGGTGATGTGCAGGTGTTCTTTAACTCTTTTGGTTTCTAAATCTGTATACCCTAAAAGCTTGCATTGTGAATGATACCCAACTAAAAAAACCTTTATCTGATTTTCCAGCAACTTGCCAGGTGGTCCATTGGTATTCAAGATGGTTACATGGCACCCTAAGGTCTTATTAACCTTTAATTGGTATCGTACCTGTTAATAAGTTAATAAGTGTCGTATTTTGGAGGGCTTGGTTACTTAATATATATTTAGATTATAACAAGCGATGTAGTTCTAGACTGCTTCAGCCACACAAATAGTGTTAGTGTAAGAATATATCTGCAAGGGCTGGTCCTAGCAGCCTCAATAAGGGTCCTGTTCTTTCTCTTAGCAACTCCATTTTGTTGTGGAGTTCTGGCATTACTGTATTCCCTCTTGATCCCTTTTAACCCACAGAATTCAATAACATCTCTGTTCTTAAATTCTGTACCATTATCACTTCTAATGGTTTTTAACTTTTTGATTCAATTGGTCTCTCAATTTTTCTTATAAATTTCCTTATGGATTTCACTGTTTCATCCTTAGTTCTTAAGAAAAATACCCAACTAAACCTGCTAAAATCATCAGTGATTACAAGGCAATAGGTCTTATGGTTTAAGCTCCTTACAGATGTAGGTCCAAACAAATCCATATGAAGAAATTGTAGTGTGTGGCTAATTGGTTACTGCTTTGGTCCTCTACTGGAGGCCTTGTGTTGCTTTCCTTTCTGACAAGCAACACAAGTGTGGTCATTTTGAAAAATCTTTGAAGGTAGACCTCTGACAAGGTTTCCCTTCACAAGTTTATTTAAGTTTTTGAAATTGACATGACCCAACCTCCTATGCCATTTGTTAGATTCATCAGTTGTGGCCTTTGCAATTAAACAAGCTAATCCTCCTGAAGGAATAATGTTCTCTAAATTGGAAGCTGTACATATGTTTTGTCTGGGATTTTAAAGTAAACTTTATTTATTCATCAGGTACTTAAATTCAGGAGACAGAACAAGACATTCAGAGTCAGTAAACAAAACCTTGTTCTTTTTGTCACACATTTGTGACACAGAAAAAAGATTGAAATGCTGAAGTTCTTTCACAAAGCACAACATACTCAAAATCTAATTCTAGTTTTTATTTTACTTTCCAGTGTATACTTTACTACCCTCCAAAGCAACAGGGGCCACATAATTATCTTGAAATTCAGCAAGGTAGCCACTTGTTTCTAGTTCATGTGCTGGAACATCCATATGTAAACTATTCTTTATCTTTAAAGCTCTATGTGGATAATCCTCGCACATCTAATAAAAAGATCAGTTTATCTTAGGGTCCCAAGCATGTTTGGGCTTGAGTCTGCCTAGTGGATCTTTGAAAGTATAACAGTTTCTTAGATTGGATCCACTATTGTATTTGGAGATATTGTGCCAGTTATATCTTTGTGGTCTCCAATTACAACCTGCTGAGGGCTTAACAGCAGTTTCCCTTTTTCCCCCAACAGTACTAACTGCATTTACCTTAGCAGTATTAAGTTTTTGATTTGAAAAATCTGTTCTAAGTACTGTTGTCTTTTTGAAAGGCCTTGAGGATGGTGAATGAGTTTTGTAATAAACATTTGCTGGTCTAACTCTATTCACAATGGGCTTACCAGTATTAACTTTCATAGAAGTATTAGTTAGTACTGTCTGTCTGTTAAAACTTTGCCTAGCAGTACTAAAATTTTTAGTACTGCTAGCTCTAGCAGTATTAACTGGAATTTTACCAGTTCTAGTTAGTACTGCTGAAGGAACAAATTGGTTTTGTTTATTCACTCTTTGCACATTATTCCAACCATTGTTTAAGTCAGCTTTTCTTGCCATCCTCTTCTTCAGGAAATCACAATCTCTAATTAAATGATTTAGACTAACACATACAAAACATAATCCTTAACAGCAACCTAATACACCAATTCTTTCCTTGTCTCAACTTTAGGTTTTTGACTATGTGTGAACTGATTCTTAACAGTTTCCCTAGGAGTTTTTACTTGCTGGTTAGCAAAACTAGGTGTTTCTTTTTCTTTTATTGGTATAGACACATACTCATCTTCACTATCTGATTCATACTCCTCAATGATAGGAGCATCAGACCAGACCTTAGGTTGACATTCTACATTAGATTCATTGACAACTGGTTCAGACACTAATTCAGAGGGTTCTGTACTAATGTTAGATTCACAGGTATCAAATTCACTTGATTGGGATTCAGATTCACTAGGTTGAGTCTGTTTTGGACCATATGTAAATTGTGAGTAATCTACTTCAATATCAGGTCCAGAGGGCATATAATTCCCTGTCATGGGTGGGGGTACAGCATGCATTCCTCCTGCTGTAACAAACCTATCATACAAAGGTTGTTTTTCTAACTCACTCTCTTTATTCATAAAAACACTTTGTAAAACTTCATTTTCATAGCTCAAAATACCATCATATCTGTGATCCCCATACCCAAGCCCAAACTTATCATTAGCACTCATTTGGGTATTAAGCAGTTTACTAAGATTCTTAGAAGAGTTATGCCATTTTTCTACTTTAGCCTTTAAATCTTCTTTTTCTTTTTGAGCTTCTGCTAGCAATTTCTTATGGTATGTTAGAACATCTGTTTTATCATCTAAATCTATCTTCATAAATTTTATCTTTTGTTCATACCAAAGTTGACCTTGTTGATGAGCAACTAACTGTGCTTCAACTTTCTTAAGACCTTGAGAATATGCCTTTATTTCTATGCTTGCATCACTAAGTTGTTCTCTCTGAGCATCATACAGTTTTTTAAGGTTAGCATAAGACTCTTTACACTTATTTGAACAAGAAGTTACCTCTGTGTCTGATTCTGAGCTGTTGCAAGCCATCAAAGCATAATCTTCATCTTCTTTTGAGTGACTGGTCCAATCTACACCTTCTCCATCAATGGTCACCAATGCTTTAGAGTCCTTCTTTCCAGTTCTGCTCTCATCCTTATTTCCAGAGTTCCATGCATCCCTCCTCCTATTATCTTGATTTCCCTTGATTCTACACTCTCTAGCAAAATGCCCTGTCTTGTGGCAATTGTAGCATTCCACTTTGGTTTTATCAAAGCCAACTGGTTCTTTTGCATCAAACTGTAGCTTTCTACCAGTCTTTTTGTAAAACTTTTTCATTCTCATTGAGATCATGGCCACTTGCCACTTCAAGTCCATTTCTTTAAGGTCATATTCATCAAGCTGTTCTAAGTCCTCATGATCCAGTTGAGAACAACTTGATTGATTAGCAAGCAAGGAGTATGATGATGTTTGTTCATACTGAGGATTTTGACCAGAAATATTGGAAACACTATAAGCGGTACTAACATCATTAGTGCTGTTGGTGTTCTTAGAGACAAATGCTACATTTTGTGAGCTAGAAGATGATGCAGTAGAGCCTTTTATATCATTCTCAAAGACTCTTAGATTATTGTATAGATCATCAAAACTGAGACTGTCCACTCCTGGTTTTGTTCTCATAATCAAGGAAACTTGTGACCAGGCAGAAGGTAGAGATCTTAGGAATTTTTGATTTGCATCCTCAGTGGATACACCTGCTCCATGAATCTCTAGTTGACTCAGAAGACTTTGAAACCTGTCATAGCCTTTGTGAAGCCCTTCTGAGTTAGATACAGAGAATCCTTCAAACTGTTGCTTCAAGATATACTTCTGCATCTTCTTGGATTCATCATTTCCACCAAATCTAGATTTGATGGCATCCCACATCTCTTTTGCATCAGTCATCTTATAAAATTTAGCCAGATGATCTTCTGGTAGAGCCATAAGCAAAGTGGTCCTTGCTTTTCTCTCTCTTTCTCTAGCTACAATTTCTTCTGCAGTTCTGGGAGGCAAAACCTTAATTTGTCTTTATGTATCTGTAGTGATTGATACAGGACCATTCCCATTTTGTATAACCTCCCAGATTGGATAGTCTATATGGGCCAAATAATGTTCCATTTTCATGGCCCATATATCATATTCTCCTTTTTTGAGAATAGGCAGTTTAATGGTTGATACTGTATGAGGAGTTTGTTGTGTTGGTGTTTGTGGTGATGATGGTGCAGGTGGTGGTGGTGGTAGAATTTCATCTTGTGATCCAGACATGTTTAGATTGGTAGGATGGAGATGTAAAACTGGATTAGTTTGTTCTTCTTACTCAGAGTTTCTCACAGGCTCTGATACCACTTGTGAGTCCCAAACTGAATAGATCTCTGCAGCCTATAAAGGATGATAGCCAAGATGTATAATTACAGCTTGACTATATAGAAACACTAACTATGAATACTATGTGTTAATGCAGAATCTTAACACAAATACTAAGAAGAACAATGAAAAACTAAATAATATTTTCTATTAATCTGCTTTGAGTGATTACAGATTATTAACTATGAGATATAATATTGAGATCGTCTTCTTAACTATACCAAGAGGGATCCTTTTATAGACTAAGGATGAACCTTAACAGGCTTACAAAACGCGTAAAAGATAATACATATCTTTTCCTAAAATATCTCATACATATCTCTTAAACGGTACTAACTAATTTCTACTATCGGTACTAACTAACTGATCAGTACTTAACATTTTGTACTGTCAGTACGAACTATAACTATCAGTACTAACTATTAATACTGTCGGTACTAAGTTAGGAAAACGTAATTCCCAACAGTAACTATGTACTAGCGGTAGTAAACACTTAGCATATTTTCTTTGAAGTTCATGAGCAGCACTAAATTCAACTAAGCAGCATTAACAATCCAGGCCTGCAGTTATCACAACAAATTAGAAGGAATTTTAATACAATCAATTATTACTACACACATGTCTTTTTTTGTTACTTAATGTTCTATCAAAATATAATAATCAAAGACATTGTTTAAGGTGAACAAAGCAAAGTTTTGATACAGAAAACCCGAGTTAACGATTAGCATTTCATAGAGAATGAGTCTCAGTAAATCTTTTGATTGTGGTTACGCAAAAAATATTTTTACTTTTTTATATTTTATATTTTTTTTTACTTTTGAATTTTAAAACAAGAATGAAACTTTCGAGGACGAAAGGATCTTCAAACCAAATCAACAAACACAAAACGTAAGAATCGTAAACACTAGTCCCCGGCAACGGCGCCAAAAACTGATTCGCAGTTTTACACACGAAAAATATATATATAATATAATACTTTAAAAGAGAAATTAAGAAGATTACCAAGTTACCCTTGATAAAATTCACTCTCAAAATATATATAATATAATATAAAATACGTATGTTTGACCGGGTAAGTATGATCACCCGGGTCGTTTCCCCAATGACTAGTGCAATTGAAACCACGTTTTGGATCGGATCCTGATTTGAATGAAGCAAAGATATTTGATTTGGTTTCTAGAAATTAAAGCCCTAATTTTTCACTTTTTATTTAACTCTTAATTAAACTAATTAAAAATTAAACTAATTAAAAACTAATAAGCTTAATTAACGACTTAACTAATGGACTAAAGGTGCAAAAATCTAAGGGATCAACGGGGAAACTAACAGACTAACGGAGGGTTAACTTAGAAAACTACTAAATTCGAAAGTTACACTTTCGACCCTGAGAATCTACCCCGATCACAAACTAGGTCCAAATTAAGGCGAGATTTGAAAAGTGCTTAAATTGAAAAACTCAAAGAAGCAAAGTTGTAAAAGAAGCTAGGGGGAACAAAATTAATAAAGACACTTAGGACTGAAAATCTCAAATAAGCTCAATAAGAGCTTATTTCTAAACTGATTACAGAAAGTGAGGTTTTGAACTTCTTTTCACTTAAACAGCCATAAAATACTCAAATTAAGCTTAATTCTAAAAAGGAAAAGTGATCTAGAAAGCTTACATGAAATAAACAAACTCAAGAAATAAGTAAAGAAACACAAACTTCAAATAAGCTAGAGAACTAAATAAGCTGAACTAGACTTTGAAACTTGAAAGACAACTTAAACTACTTATTATCCATCTAAATAAGCTATAAAATCTAGACTTATAAGCTAATTTGAATCCTAAAGAATCTAAGTACTGTTTTTGGATTTTTCAGGTTTTTTAAGACTTTTGACAGCAAAATAAGCTAAGAAAATAAGCTAGAAGTTGCAAATTAAGACTTAAATTGTATTAAGCTATATGAAAACTTAAATCCTACTAAATTTAATAAGCTAAATCTTAAAATTACTGATCTAAATTAAGCTGAGAAAACAGCAGTACTAACTGAGGTTAGTCTGTGTGTGAAAATTAGCAGGTCTTTCAAGGTGAAGTATGCTAGTGCAATTTGACTTTTGAAAACTGAATAAGCAATGAAATAAGCTAAATTATGAAAACTAAAACTAAATGTATAATAAGCTAAAGCTAAACTTAATCCTACTGAAATTAAAGCTAACAGTATTAACTTGTGGAATGGCTTTAGGTACTAACTCTTTTAGTTAAGTACTGGTCATATAGCGTCTAATAGTCCCGTCAGCTTGTACTAACTTTAGGTTCAGTACTGCTAGTGCATTTTCGAGACTGCATAAACCAATACTACACCCTTACCACTTTTGACTGGACGCGCTAGAAAAACTTTTTAAGAGAAATTAAATGAACAAGAACTAATACCAGATAAAAACTAGCTTAAAACAAACTTAATAATCATGATTAAACAACTGAATAAGCCTTAATCTAAGATCTAAACTATTTAAACTAATATTTTTGGATTTTATGAGTTTTTATGACAGAAATTGATAGCTAAAGATCTATAACTACTTAAGCAAAACAGTTGAATAACAAACAACAAACTAAATACCACTAAAAGAGCATTTAATACAATTATAAAGCAAAGAGATAAGCAAATAAATATTTTAAGCATTAAAAAAAAACTGAGCAATTAAAACTGAAATTAAAGAAGAATGATAAGAGCAAATTACTTAAATCCTTTAGCTCAACAAATGGCTAATTAAGGCAGCTACTAAGCTCTTTGCCTTATTAATAGTAGGTATAAGTCCTTGGGATCTCTTCCAAGGTAAGATCCCCTTCCAAAAGCTCAAATACAATAAGTTCCATAATAGATTAAACTGATTTAAGGTTTAGATAAGGTTAATACTGAATTTAAACAGCTCTATTTCAGCTTATAGACTGAAAGAGCTTAATATTAGCTTATTGAGACAACTTATTAAGAGAGCTTATGACTTTAAATGAGAGCTTAGAAAACGAGATTTAAAACACTAAAGACTGAATTTCATTAATTAAAAACTGAATTACATTACTAGAAAAGGAGATTACAAAAACATTTAAGTAAAATTACGAAATTAAGCTAAAATTTACTAAAAAGAAAACTAAAAACTAGATAAAAACGTAAAAGCTAGATAGATTGTGTGTGAGAAGTGAGGTCTTTTTATAGTGCCCAGCTGAAGCTTCTAGGACCTCTAGCCTTGCTCACCAAACTTTTAATCCTGGCCAATCATTTCTTCAATCATTTGATCTATATTGTGGGACGTTGGATCATTTTGTGGACACCTGAGGATTGCCAGGCTGGCATTCTTTGATGTGACGTTTGTGTTAGTTTTGTGAGTGAGTTTAGCACAAAACCCACCACTATTTGTGCTTCTTTCTTTGATTACGTGGCCTTTGAGCTTGAGCTAGGATAAGTATCCCCTTGATTAGACTAATTTGTCCTTGCATTTGTGCTTGAGCTTCCTTGAATTGACCAACGCACCCTCTAATTTTGATTTGCCCCTTGTTTTACCATGGGGGTGAAATGAAGAAGACGGATGAATAGTAAAAGGGGTTCCCGCTCCTTTTTCGACAGTTAAAACTGTTGGAGTTTGGGAAGTTAACACATTTGGCCCCTCTCTTTCATTTCCTCTTTTTAAGTTCTAAAGAACTTTCGAAAATAGCAAGATTGGTCCCTGGAGATGTTATAAAAGGAAATTTGGCAAAGTCTTTGGGCTTTTGGAGCTTCGGCTTTGTACTCTTCTGATTCTCGTGTCCGTGCCTGCTTGCTTTTGACTGTTTTCTTGTGATTTTTGACTTATCCATACCTGCACACACAAAATACAAATACAAGCATATTTTTGCCATTTTTGGTCTGTTTTGGGTTTATTTGGGTTATTTTAGGTATAAATGGATATGTGTATTTTACACTTATCAACCATACGCCACCATAGTGAAATATGATGCCTATAACATCAATAGGTATACCTTTCGTACGAAATGTCATGATGGCAAAGTTTACCAGAACAGTGGGGTTAGTGTTGAGGCAATAGATCTGCACATATCTAAAGAAGTTGCAACCACAAGGCAAGCATTTTATTATGGGGTTTTACAAGAGATATGGGTACTAGATTACTGTTTACGGCAAATTCCTCTTTTTAAATGTGATTGGGTTAATCACAGAGTTGGTGGTGTGAAACGCGATACTCTTGGGTATACATTGGTTGACCTAAATAATTTAGGCCACAAGGTTGATCCATTCATATTAGCCTCACAAGCATGACAAGTGTTTTATGTGAAAGACCAGATAGATAAAAAATTGTCTATTGTCTTTAAGATACCTCCCAAGAATTACAAAGATATGTATGACAAAGTCGATGAGGAATTTAGTACCGTCATTCACCAGCGCAATGATAACATATTTCCATGTGTAAATCGACGTGACTTAGGTAATGAATCACGAGATGACTACTATCGAACCGACTGTGGAGGTGTTGTTATACGAAAATCTAAGTTAACCATGTCTTGCTCAAGTTGTCACACTCTACCTTTATCATATTTCACCCGTTCTTTTAAAGCATATAGACATTCGATTTTTTGTACTCGTTTATGGATTTATGTGTGTACTGTGCAGAACCTTTTTAAGCTTTTGTTTAGCTGCAAATACTCTTGTGAAGGATTTTATTTTATCTATTAATTTTTTACTTCTTGTTTGGTTTATATGTTTGTATACGAGGCTTTCAAACCCGGGCGATGCCCCGGATGAGTCATAAAGTTGCTAATAAACTGCTTAATTATGCTTATTAAACTGCTTATTATCAGCTTTAAAACTGCTTATTGTCTGGTTTGTCTGTTATTGCAGCATGCACATTGCATTTGCAGCTTGCATATGCACATTTCATTTGTACATTGCATTTGCAGCTTGCATTTGCAAGCAAGCATTTGCACATTGCATTTGCAGATTGCATTTGTACATTGCATTTGCAGCTTGCATTTGCAAGCAAGCATTTGCACATTGCACTTGCACATTGCACTTATAGGCTAAAGTACTTATTAAAACATTATTAAAAGTGAAACAAGTTGAAAATAAGCAGAGGGAGAAGAAGCTACGGTTTAATAAGCAGTTTCTATAAGCACTCTTTAAGCTACTAGCCAAAAACAATGAACCTTAAACTTCTATATTACAAAGAAAATGAATTACATTAACGAATAGGTTACTCTAGCAAGATGGTAACCCGCTTGACTTCTATAAGGGAGGTCGCGGGTTCGATTCTCGCTGAGGTGTAAAATCCTTTTTTATTTTCTTGTTATGAATATATTGGTCACATCCGATTTCACATTTTGCTCTAAATAATAGATTATCCAATAGCCACATGAATTCTATGTTTGTGTGGCCTTTTGTAATATGTGACCAAAAGTGTTAATAAGTGTGACCATATGTTGTTTAAAGCGAAGAAATGTGTATTTTGTGTGACTATTGATCATCCAATAGCCACATGAATTCTATGTTTGTGTGGCCTTTTGTAATATGTGACCAAAAGTGTTAATAAGTGTGACCATATGTTGTTTAAAGTGAAGAAATGTGTATTTTGTGTGACTATTGTTCATCCAATGGCCACATGAATTTTATGTTTGTGTGGCCTTTTGTAATATTTAGTCACACAAAGCATGTTTTTTTGGTATTTAGTCACATACAATTAAGCATGAAGTGACCAAAAGTGTTAATAAGTGTGACCATATGTTGTTTAAAGTGAAGAAATGTGTATTTTGTGTGACTATTGATCATCCAATGGTCACATGAATTTTATGTTTGTGTGGCCTTTTGTAATATTTAGTCACACAAAGCATGAAATTTAATGATGACCGATTTCACATTTTGTTCTAAATAATAGCCACATGAATACTTCACGATGTGACTGTTATGAATATATTGGTCACATATAATCACCTTAAATGTGGCCATAAACATAATTTAGTCACACATTTGTGATATGTTGTGGCTATTGTAAAGGCATATAGTCACATGATCGTGCTAGAAGTAAATGTGACTATACACATTAGCTTTTGGCAAGCTAACACAAACTAAACTTTAAACACACATATTAAGTTACGTGACCATATGTACTGGATTTTGGCTACACTTAAATAATGTGTGACAAAACGTTTAGTGTGACCATATATGGCATTTGGTCACAGTGTTCAAGTGTGTGACATATATTTGTCACTATTTATATGTATATCGTGACTAATGATTCAACCTTACTTTTCATTTGTCACGCGTCCCAAATTCATATGTGGCTAAATAATTAGCAAAAGATAGCAGTCACCCTTAAATAATGTGTGACAAAACTTGACTGTATGATTTAGACACATAAAAAATTACTTCATGTGACCATATATGCCAATTTGGTCACATTGTTCAAGTGTGTGACATATATTTGTCACTATTTATATGTATATCGTGACTAATGCTTCAAGCTTACTTGTATTTGTCACGCGTTCCAAATTCATATGTGGCTAAATAATATTACCAGTTACTTTTAGCCACATAATGTTTGAATGTGTGGCAATACTGTTCTAATGGTCACACAATCGAAATTTTTATGTGTGGCTAATTAGTAAATGTTGTCTATTTTGGTACCTTTAGCCACATAAATATGTGAATGTGTGGTCGTTCCATATTGCCCATGTGTGACCAAATCCACTTTTTGTACTAGTGAACCTGAAACTTAAGAGGTTTACGCCTCGTGTCGGTGTAACTCTTCTGTCTATCGCAGGCAGCTTGGATTCGGCTTTTGATCTGAATGACCTTCTCGGTTGTTTCATGAATAATTTCTGGGCTAGTGAGCTGACTATCCCCAACCTCAGCCCAACATATAGGTGATCGACACTTACGACCATATAAAGCCTCAAAGGGTGCAGCCTTAATGCTTATGTGAAAACTGTTATTGTAAGAAAATTCTACCAAGGTAAATATCTGTCCCAACCCTTTCTGGAGTCAATCACATAGGCACGTAGCATATCCTTTAGTGTGTATATATTCCTTTCGCTTTGAACATCAGTCTGTGGATGGTAAGTTGTACTCATGTCTAGCTGAGTACCCAAAGCTTTTTGGAGTGACTGCCAAAAGTGAGATGTGAATCTACTGTCTCTATCAGAGATGATTGATACTGGCACTCCATGCCTTGAGACTACTTCCTTTAAGTACTGTCTCGTGAGCTTCTCCATAAAGTCTGCTTCTTTCATTGGTAGGAAATGTGCAAATTTAATCAGTCGGTCAACGATTACCCAAATCGTATCTTGACCACTCGATGTCTTGGGTAGTTTAGTGACAAAGTCCATCATGATATTTTATCACTTCCATTGAGGAATCTTAGGTTGAACCAACAAACCAGATGGTTTTTGGTATTCAGCCTTTACTTTGGCACATGTTAGACACTTGCTAACGAAAGTGGCAATCCATGCCTTTATATTGGGCCATCAATATAATCTCTTGAGATCATGATACATATTGTCCGATCCAGGATGGATTAAGTATTTAGACTTGTATGATTCCTTCATGATTAATTCATCCAATCCTCCAAATCATGGCACCCAACTCCATTTCTCAATACAGAGTGTTCTGTCGGCATGTGTCTCGAACTCTTTGTTCATACCATAGAGGTTTTCTTCTATAACATTCTCTTCTTTCATGGCTTCATCTTTGGCATCCCAAATATGAGATAGGAGGTTTAAGTCGATTATCATTATTAAGGGTTGAACTCGTAGAGGCTTAATCATTTCCTTTCAGCTTAAGGCATCTGCCACCACGTTCGCCTTTCTAGGATGATAATAAATCTTGTAATCATAATCACTCAGCAGCTCCAACCATCGGCGTTGTCTCATGTTCAACTCTTTCTGATCTAGAATATGTTGTAAGTTCTTATGATCAGTGAACATAACGCACTTCGTGCCGTATAAATAGTGTCTCCACATCTTAAGGGCGAACACTATAACTCCTAATTCTAAGTCATGAGTCGTGTAGTTCTTTTCGTGCATCTTGAGTTGGCGGGATGTGTAAGCTATGACTTTCTCCTTCTGCATCAAAACCGTGCCTAATCCCTTGTGCAAAGCATCACAATAAACCACAAAGTTTTTGCTACCTTTGGGTAATGCCAAAATTGGTGCACTACATAACTTGTGCTTCAATAGTTATCTTCCTCCTTTTCCCCCAGTCAAACTTCACGGTCTTCTGAGTCAACTTGGTCATGGATTTAGCGATCTTTGAGAAGCCTTCAATAAACCGTCGGTAGTAACTGGCTAGACCTAAGAATTGGCAAACTCTCTGTTAGAGTCTTAGGTGATGCCCAATACATAATGAACTCAATCTTAGCGGGATCCACGTGAATGCCTTCACTATCATCATGTGTCTGAGAAACTATACCTTTGAGAGCCAGAATTCACACTTAGAGAATTTGTCGTATAATTCATCCTTCTTAAGTAATTCTAGTATTAACTTAAGGTGTTCTTCATGCTCCTATTTGTTCTTAGAGTAAATCAATATATCATATACTATCCCGAACTTGTCTAAGTGTGGTTTGCACACCCGGTTCATTAAATCTATGAATATCGCCGGTGCATTGGTCAATCTAAAAGGCATTACTTGGAACTCATAGTAGCCATAACGAGTCCTGAACGCCGTCTTTGGAATGTCATCCTCTCGAACTATGAGTTGGTGATAACCATATCTTAGGTCGGTCTTAGAGTAGACACTTGACCCTTGCAGTTGATCAAACAGATCGTCGATTCTTGGAAGTGGATAACGATTCTTTACAATAAGCTTGTTCAGTTCACGGTAATCGATACACATCCTGAACGATCCGTCTTTCTTCTTGACAAACAAAACCGGAGCTCCCCGAGGTGAAGAACTTGGTCTTATAAATCCTTTGTAAGCAAGTTCTTATAGTTGATTAGACAACTCTTACATTTCGGACGGTGCCAGTCTATACGAAGATCGTGCTACTGGTGCAGCATCAGGGACTAATTCGATGTGAAATTCAACTTCCTGAGTGGGTGGAAGTCCTTGCAAGTCTTCTAGAAATACTTCTGGGAAATCTCTTAAGATAGGTACATCCTCAAGTCGCTTCTCCTTTGACTTTTTCTCAGTCTTCTTTTCAGTGACATGTGCTAGAGAGAGATGGCATCCCTTTCTAAATATACTTCTGAGTCTTGGTGCACGAGATGATACTTAATCTAGACGCACTTATACTATCGCTCCTATTACCTTGAATTGCTAAGGTTTCATTACCGTAGGGAATACGTATGAGCTTCTCATCACAACAATGATGGCATGGTACTTCATCAACCAATCCATACCGAGGATAATGTCAAAACTACCAAGTTCTATGGGCATTAAGTCAACGTTGAATAGGTGGTTTAGAAAGTTTAGGATACAACCTTAAATTATAGTACCGGTTCTTATTATCTTCCCGTCAGCTAACTCTGTGGTGGATTTACTATCTAAGGCAGTTGGAACGATGTCACTTAGAAGTCTAAACTCAGCGGATGTGAGGCTTCTATCAGCTAGGTTCTATGTACTTGCAATAATTGTGTCCTTTTCTTTAACTTCAAGTCCATTAGTAGTTTTGTCGGTATAAGAATCTCATAATCTTCATAATTCTAACTCACTAAAAGATAAGTCAATTGAAGGAAATCTCCTAGTTTCCTCTCATAGACAGTTTCTAGGTTTAGGTCATATAACAAAGAAGCAAAAGTAATCGCACTAGTTGGGAATTGTCCTAGGGTGACTAGCGGTGGAACTCAATTTCTCGGTCGAAGGTGCTGTGTAAGATAAGGTTGGCTCTACTCGCTAAGGTTGTGTAAAACTTTACTTAGTTACAATATTAGCTAATACAGACACTCATGACAAGAACAACGTAAGAATACGCACATGAAATATCGATAGAAAATAACAGAAATTTTTATTTTAACAAGGTTTTAGGATGACTACTCCTATCATAGCATGGTCCTTCCTGAATTAGACATAGGTGATCAAGCTATGTATAATTTAGGGATTAACAATGAAATGCTCATTTCGTCAAACTAATGTTATGTTTAAAAATTTATATGGTATAAGCAGTATGGTTTATTAGGTAGCAGGACAGTTCGTAAAAATAAAAACAAGGTAGTTTATTGAACGACACAAGATATTTTGTAAGATAGCGGAAAATAGTTTATGAGGTGATAGCAAAGTAGTTTACGAGAAAATCACATGACAATTTATAATGTAATAGTAAGGGGTTTAGAATATGATAACAAGTAGTTGACAAAATAGTTTATAAATGACGATGAAATAGTTTATAAAAGACAACAAAATAGTTTATAAGATGACAACAAAATGATTTGTAAGATGACATCAAAATAGTTAATGAGGTGCTAGCAAAATAATTTATAAGATGATAGCAAAATAGTTTATAAAATGATAGTGATATGGTTTATAAGACGGTAACAATTTAAGGAGTGTAACTGACAGAATCGTCATGACACATGTAACACCCCCAAATCTGGGTAGCAGCGGAATGTTGAATATTCGAGGGCGTTACTTCATAGATCAATAGCACAAGATATGAGAACGACCACTAGACGTGTCGTTTAAAAAGATATATTAGATTTAACAAAATACTTGTTCATTACATAAGCACATAGCTTCAAATTGTTCGACAATATAAGTAAAGATTTCAGTTTATAACAAATGTTCCGAAAATGTAATACACCCCAAATCTTTAGTATTGACTCTCCAAGGAGTGACCCCCAATGTATCTTGGCACCTCGTACCTTATTGACCTGAGAAAAACATGCTTTAAAAAGTCAACATAAAGTTGGTGAATTCATAGGTTTATGTATGTAAATGGTAGGACCGGATTTCCATGTTTATGATTAAGTAACAGATGCAAACATCATATAAAGTAATTACGTTTTCCTAAGCCCGTGACACTAAAGCACGACATGTATGAATGCAATAAATTGCCAATATTTTCCCGTGAATGATGTTCTAACCCGCAACATCGCAAACCGACATGGTATGCATACGTTGGTTCACTCCACGACACTAGTGAGAGCTACTCACCCGGATGGGGATGTCAATCCCAAACAGATCTATTTATAACACTCGCGCTTACAATCTAGTAATTGACAGTTCATGATAATGGGCTCAGTGGGTTATCGCTACTTAGGCAAACACGTAATCATAGTATAAAATGCACACTTGCGTCCAATTTGTAAAACAAAGCATGTTCTCACCCCAAAGATGTAAATCATTTAAATAATTGTAAAACATGGGGCTATGAACTCACCTTAGTAAATAGTCCTCTGAAAATGATAAATATATCCAAGTATGGCGAATGAATCACACCGTCAAATACCTAAGTAAATACGGCCAGTCTTAGTCTACAAGTTTAGGCTAACGACTCAATGCATAAACTACAATAAATTGCTAGTTTATATATACTGTTATCACTTGTGTGGTGGTGCACATGTTTATTGTATTTGTATTTACTTGATGGCTCTTGGGAAAATATACGATTACACACGTTCAAATATATGTATAAACGTTATTAATAAATATTCATATTTATTAAGTCGTGGTTTAACTCGTATAATATCCGGTAAATATATAACTCGTCCGGTATGTTAAGTGGTTATTAAAATCACCTTTGTTCATGAAATACCCTTAAGTTTTCTATATTACAAAAACAGTCCCTATGTTTATGAAAATATAACATTTACACTTTAAACCCCTAGGTTTCCATAATTATACCTTTAGTCCTTTAGCTTTACAACAATTTACACTTTAAGTCCTTATATGTTTCAAACAGCCCCTTAAGTTTCAGAAATGTCAAGACAGCCCCTAGAATTTATAGAAAATAGTTTTGACAGTTTTAACCCCCAAGTTTACAAGTTTGCACTTTTAGTCCCTTAACTTGAAAAAGTCACATTTTAAGTCCAATTAAGTTCTAGCAAGTGGCATTTGGTTTTAATGGACTCCAATAAGCCATATAAGCTGGGTCAGCTTATAAATAAGCTCGAATGAGCTTAATTTGGCTTATTGGGCCTTATTGGACTCGTAAAAGTCCATTAAGCTAATGAATGGTCCATTTAAGATTCCAAAAGCACATAAGCACTCATTTGGCTTATATAAGCTTATGTGAGACTGTTTGGCTGAAAAATAAGCTTGGGTGAGCTTATTTGAGCTTATTCGAGCTTGTTGGGCTCGTTAGCCCATCAACCTTAACCCGAAATGTTTTTAAAGGTCCATTGGGGTTTCACTACATGATCCAACTTATTTCCTTATCTCATTAAGCACTTATGATTATAATTAATCTGTTTTCACTGTATGGCTTATTCAATAAGCTAGTAAGCTCGTTAATGGGCTTTTGAGTCCATTAAGAGTTCGATAAGGCCCTTTAAGCTTTTGGACTCACTCCTCTAAGGTCCATTAGCTTTTCTAAAGTTATTATGAGTCCTATAAGCTGCTTAAGCTCACAAATAAGCTATCTAAGCTTATTTGTGGCTTATGGGTTTTCGTTTGTTATAGTAATGGGCTATCAAGCCCGTTAAGTGTTCGTTTGTGTTTTTATAGTACATGAGAGTCTATAATAGTTCAATAAGAATATTAGGTCCCTAAGTAAGCTTGAGGGGGCTTATTAATAAGTTATAGGACCACCGGGTTGGCTTATTGGGCCTGTTTGGTTTCGTACGTGGGCTATTGGGCCCAATAGGCCCACTAGAGGTTTCTTTCATGCATATCATTTATTCCAAAGAGTTTTAAGAATTTTATAATCCCTCGATAAGCTCAAGTGAGCTTATTTATAATCTATGGGCCTCAACCAGTGGACTGTTGGGCCCATTAGCATCCATTAGTGGACTGTTAGGTCCAACAAAGTCCATTAGTGGCCCATTAAGCTTATTGGTGGTATAAATGGCTTATTAAGATTACTAGCACCAAAACTTTAACACCCCCAAATTTATTTTGCAGCGGAACCAATAGTTTGGGTGTTAAGTCATAGCACAACAACATAAGAATAAAAAGAATGACTTAAAAGAGACGTTTAAAACATAACATTGTCCTATTCATGTAAGATCAGAGTCGAAGATTTATCCACAAGATCGTCACCATACAACATCATAACATAAGTTTTAAAACCATAACACAAAGTGTTTTCAATGAATGGAACCAAAACAAGTTTAGTCAAAACATTTCGCGCTAAACTCCATTCGCCTCTCCAAGCCATCAACCTTAATTACCTGAGATAAAACATGCTAAAAAGTCAACAAAAACGTTGAGTGAATCCATAGAGTTTATATGAAATAAAGAGTAAACACAAGTATTTTTAATCATCGAAAACTTGTGGATCAAACAAGTTATAACCACTAATGCATTAAGCTCATGCCACTGATACATTAACCAACATATTATAAATATGTAATCATTTGCCCCATAACTAGGTAATATTGCAATATACCTAAAGAATTTCTTAATACAAAATGTCCTTTAGGGGTGACCGCGCCATGGATTTCACAACCCCAGATAGGGCAGTCACGGCCCAATAGATCTACTTAATGTATTAGCGCTCACCCATCATAGGTAATTAACAGTGCATAAAATTAGGGGCCTTTTTGCAATAGGTACTTATGCAATTAGTTCACAATCGGGTCCAGCATACCGTAAATCACTTGTGTTCAATTTATAAAACTAGCATGTATCTCCCTCGCGGGGTTTATAAAAACATTTATAAGTAGAAAGGCGAGGATATGAACTCACCGAGAGAATAATTAGATCAGAAGTGTGACGAGTCTTGAACGAGCGGGAAGTACTCCTAAGCACCTCCTAAAAGACGTGACGCGACTTAGTACGATGAAAAGAAACAATACGTAAAATAACACAAGTGGTCACTAGACATGTTCCCATAATATGTATGGCATTGCATTCAAACTTTCCTAATTTATTTTTACTCCCAAAATGACTTATGATCTTGTCTCATAGTTAAATAAAACGCTACTAAGTTTCGGCTTTTAACTCTTATTTTATCAAGGTGTACTAAACGTTTTTAAACTTTGGGACTAGACGTAAAAACTCTGTTTCTGATTTTAACTTGACTTGATGAACTCATAATTCCTAGCTCACAAATATTCTAAATATGAGGCTTTCACTCCTGGAAATCCCTTTGAGTCTAGTTTTCAAAAATGTAAGGCTCGTTATCTACAAAGTTTCAGAACCATAGTAAAAGGCTCTTTTACAGATTATTTCCAAAAATTTTACCCTTTACGAAAACGGTCATAAATCCCAAACCATAATAGCAATCAAAGCGATTACAATTGGAGAAGTTATATTAATGTGTCTACTACTGACCCATGCTTTAAAATGCAAAACTTTGTGGAAAATTTTAGTGGTTAAATCCGTTTTTCAAACAACTATCCAGATTCGACTAGTTTCCGTAAAACGGCCATAACTTCCTCATCCGGAGGAATTGGTTGGGCATCCAACTATCCCATGATGCTAAGACTTATATCTATACATTTATTAAATTTCCTAGGATGATATAGGACAAAAAGTTTGAGATAAACCCACGTTTTGCTACTGATATACAAGCAGTTTTATAAACCTTTTCTAAAATCAATCCAAACATTATTTTGTTCCCTCTAAATCATAACACAATGCCATAACTAATTATTGAACACAATCATAAACTCAAAAACTCATTATTTCCATAATCCATCATCCATTTGCATGGTTCAAAAATGAAAGAAAAATTAAAAGTAAAGAGAAGATCTTAGTAAGAGTTGATTTAGGCTAGAGAATCAAAAACAAAAACACCCTTCTTAGTCTTGGGCTGATTTCGAACAAAAGAAGACCCAAAACCAAGGATTAAAATGCTTCTAACCCTCTAAGATATCACTAATATTTGCCTCAACAAAACCCCAA